>JAUTDX010002005.1:0-32500 GCA_030844895.1 Ambrosia x helenae
AGAATTGTTCTAGAGAAGACAGAGAATCAGAGAAAGTGAAACAGGGGAGAAAAATAAGAGAGAGAGAATGTGTGTTGTTGGGGAGGTCGGCAGGTTATCATCCGTTAGATCAAAAACCTACGGTAGCGATTTTAGAAGAACTATTCCCAACGTTGGTTTTTTAAATATAGGGATAATAATTTTTTAATAAGATAATAAGAAAGTGTATAGCTTTTCCGCCGAAGTGTGGTTCCGGATAGAAACTTGGTGTCGTTTGAACCCGCTTCTTCTCTTTGATGTTGATGTTTAATGGAGATCGCTAGATACCAACACCTCTCTAAAAAGGCTTCATACATTTTCGTGGCATTGTTTTCTCTACTATGTGGTTCATTTGGATTGAGCGCAACGACCGCATTTTCAAAGGCAAGCGGAGACGGGCGGTTGAAGTGGTGGAAAGTATTAAGATGTCGTCGTATTTTTGGTTTTAAAAATAGATCTAAATTAGCATGTTTAGATTGGTCCGATTGGTGTAAATATCCGTTAAACATGGTGTAATTCCGTTTGTGGCCCGAGGGTCCTTTCTTTGAGGACGCCCGTGGTTGTTTTTTAATGAAATTTACGTTCCAAAAAAAAAAAAAAAAAAGTGTATAGAAGTAAATCAAACATTAGAATATCTGTTAACACATAACAAAATAGTTACGATGACTACCGGTTTAACTGCCAACCAGTTGTCCTTAACCACCGTACTAGTAAAACCCTCCGACACAACCCTCTTTCAAATCACAACTTCCAGCAACATCTTGATTAATATTGTCGACAACAGACAGTTGTGAGGGGCCTTGAAGGTTGGTTTCTATGATGTGTCTGTATTATCAACCTAAGAAGACAATCTTGTTCTTGGTGGGTGTAGATCCAGTATCACATGTAGAGACCATAGCTTTGTGTGTCTTGGATATTATCTTGTTGGTGGTGTTGCAGTTCGTTTTCTTCTTCGATCACGCTTCATCAACACCACAAACCACCACCATCACCATCGCTGCAGCCGCCGCCTACACCCCACCACCCCCATCGTGGATATGATTTTTCTAAGACGGAGATCCCTATCGACTAAGTTCTCGGTTATATTGCAAAGAGAGTCAAAGAAAATCTGCAATGAATATGGGGGGAGATGAAGATGATGTTGTGTGAAGAGAGAAAAATGCAAACAGAGTGAGGTGGGGGTCTTGAAGAAAGGGTTTTATTTGTGAGAATAGATTAGTGTTGATCAGATGGTACACGTGTAAACGACATAACAAAACCAAGACACCTAACAAAAGCAGCCTATGAGTTTCAGTACAACACTTAAGGCATACAGTATAACCCAGTACTGCACAAAACCTTTGCTAATTAGAAGTATTTAAATGAAGTTCCTAATAATTACTTTTATGGGTAAAATAATCAAATAAGTTTTTTTAGTAGCGAAGTGTCACGGGGTTATCTTTTCATCCCCGTGTGGCGTCCCCAATCCCCGGGGACAAGCCAAACCTTCCCGCTTCTTTGATCTGGGTCACTGGTTTCGTCCTGCCTTGGACTCATCAGGAGAGCGGCAACAGCTCTCGGACCAGTGGTGTGTTTGACACATAGACATGTCTAGACACGACTCACCTTATTCCGCTTGAGACCGTCCCTGATGAAGTCCAGGATTCGGCCAGCGACCCTAAGCGTTCAAGCGCAGCCCATAGCATAACGACTATCATAATATTTGATCCGTGACACTCTCCCACCACCAATTCATGCACGTCCTCGTGCATGCCCGCAGTCCATACCTGCTTGCAGCCGAGGGATCATGCATCACCCCAAATGTTGAGCATAATTCACTCTGGTTAAGTGGAACACTCGGTAGCACAGCAACAATGATCTTCTTTCGTGTCGGTTCAAGTTTTTCCCCGTTTATTTTGAGTTAGCGCCGAGGAACACGCTAGATGTTTCAGTCATACGGGAAACCTGAAGAGTTGCAGCGGTTATGTTTACGGCTTCTTTCTTCTCTTTGCCGTAATGTTCTCTTCTTTTTCTGGTACTGTTACGGTGCTGCGGCCGTAGGTTTTGAACTCGATCACGGAGGGCTTCATTGACACCATACTAGAGCGGAGCTCGCAATCCCATACTTGCGGCTTACAAAGACCGTCACCGAAGTGGCCCCATATTTGGTCTTCTCCTACCACCATTGCATAATTATACTCTCCATCAAGGCAAAATTATACCCTTCTTCATAAATTTTGGCTTCTTTTAAGATCGTGGTTTCTGAGGTGCTTACTCAACCAAGTTGATTCCGGCGTGCAGCGACCATCTTCAACATGGATCCCCTTGATCCTGCCCCCTGGGCCTGGTCCATTACCCTTTCCGGCAATCGTACGTAGTTCCAGGACTTCCCACACCTGGCCACTACCGAGCAGCTTTCCCTTGGGCCAAAGATCTACTTTCCCACTCTTCGATCTTCTCCCAACCACTTCTGATAAGCCATCTTTCTAAGTTCCTTTTAGGTGAGTGTACACGTTCCAACGTATCCGAGAATCGTTCTGCTCTGATACCAAATTGTCACGGGGTTATCTTTTCATCCCCGTGTGGCGTCCCCAATCCCCGGGGACAAGCCAAACCTTCCGCTTCTTTGATCTGGGTCACTGGTTTCGTCCTGCCTTGGACTCATCAGGAGAGCGGCAACAGCTCTCGACCAGTGGTGTGTTTGACACATAGACATGTCTAGACACGACTCACCTTATTCCGCTGAGACCGTCCCTGATGAAGTCCAGGATTCGGCCAGCGACCCTAAGCGTTCAAGCGCAGCCCATAGCATAACGACTATCATAATATTTGATCCGTGACAGAAGGATGTTAATATATATATATATATATATACTAGTAAGGTACCCGCGCGATGCGGCGGCGATAATTTACAGCGCGAGAGATGCAAGGGCGGCGATAACTGACAATGTGGTTCTCATTTTCTGCTATTTATCAATCATTTCGTTATATAAATACAACTTAAGTCAGTTGTCTTGTTCGTATACTATTTTGCAACTCATTATACTATATTAATAATGCAACCCATTTGAACAGTAATTTTTATTTCCTCTCCATTTTTCATGGGTTATAGATGTATGTTTTTGGGAATAATTCAATGTGGTTAGTTAGCTCAGTGGTATGTGCACATGTTTTCAGTTCATTTGTACTGGGTTCGAATCTTGCTGAGCCCGTTTTTTTTACTTTATGGTGATTCCTTTTTGGTATTTACCATCTGCTTAGGGGCGATTTGGTCATTTCGTGCATCGAGTTGGACACGCGTCAGTCTTAGTGTTGCAGGAGGTAGACGCGTGGTATGTTGTTATCATTATCATTATCAATACAAACAAAAACACAAATCTTGTTTAACTTAATTTATCAATTCCCACGCGTTTATTCAAAATGATTAAAAGGTTACATTTATATAGAAAAATGACTACAATAGACATTAAACGCAAGAAAATATATGACTCAAGAGTAAATTCGTTCACCGTTAGATGTTTTACTAAAAAAGTTTCAACAACCAAAAGAAGTAGCTTATGTTTTCCTTTTTTTTTGAACGGCAAGTGGTGTAACCGGTGGAGCTCCGGCTAACACCCTGGGTCAGTCTGTACTGATTACACATTCTACCTGGATTGGGGATCTCCCCGGGTGGAATCCCCACATGTGGTAAATATGGCTACGACAGGAATCGAACCCTCAACCTCCACATGACCTCCACTCTAGCTCCCCAAGTTTTCCCTTATGTTGGAGGAATATCCAATATAAATCACGGGCATTAAAGGTTTACATATTCAACATCCCACAATCACGCATTTTTAGATAACTTTCAAGATAATTAATTTTACATTTTTTTTTGTAAAATCATAATATATTGACTATTTTTTCCTAACAGATTTACCATTGATACTTGATCTTCTCTCTGCTGTGAAGTTTTGAAAAAAACATTCATTAAACTAACTATTTTCAGTAATATTTGACAGCAAAGATAAAGTACCAGATCCGTTCAATATTCATGAGTTGATAAGTTTAATTAATTATTTGCGTCTAAAGTCATAGTCTTATTAGGCATTGGCTTGTCCTAAATCACCTATGAATCTTATTATCAAAGGAATTTGAAGTCATGATATTTTTAGCTTGGAAAGTATTAACATGCTTGGTTTATAAATCTATCAAAGAAATTGGAATGTAGTGGTGGACTGGTGGTCAGGTAGCAACTGCATCAATGAGGGTAATGGTGGCGAGATAGGAATATTCGATTCTATTAGGTAAATATAGAATTCAAATTTCATCAAATATATTGAACTCAAACAAACCAAATGCGTGATAATTTATGTTAAATTGTAATACTTTTGCTAAAGAGAACACACATATATAAGAAAAACGAATGAATCAAATTCAATAGAGGTGACTTTCCATATTTGTAAGCAATATGCTGATATCGAAGCAAACTTTGTTATAGAACATCTATATGCAGGGAGTTACATGTTCCAACTCCCGTTTCATTACAATTAGATATAAACCAATCTCCATCATTACAGTGTAGCTCACCAGATAACAGAAACCTAACACATAGGTCAATACACAATTACTTTGTTTGACGTCTGGCGTGTTCAGGTATCAGCTGTTGTAGTTCATGAGACGCGTGAACAATTTCTATAAAAACATAATTTATTATCAATAACTTTATAGGTGGAAATCAAAGAATTCAAGGTACCGAATAATGGTTGTACCTTGTGGTGTGACGTTTAAAAAGGGGAAGGAAGGGTTTGCCATTTGGCAGAGTTGCGGTTGGGTCCCTTAAGTCATTAAAGAATGGATGGGTACAAGCCTCCAAGTGTAGAATAAAATGTCCAGAACTTGGTACATTTTTTTTTATATTTGAATAAGAACTTCATTTGTTTAGTTTGTCAATAGAGGACCAGATTTTAAACTATTTAACAAAATATTTTGCAAATTCAAAAATAAGTAAAAACTTCCTCATGGGTATGTAGGCATTCAAAATGTACATTGGGAAACACTATTTCTTGTTGGCAATTTGAGCAGGATAGTTTGGCAATTTGAGCAAGATATGTAGCTTTCCCCCTGTAAAAGTGTAAAACCTTGGTTAAAGACAAAAAAAAGCTGAATTGTCAAAAGTAAGAGGTTTGACTTACCAAAATATAATCTCCCAAAACAAGGAAACGTAGCAGGTGGGTTGATTTCAAAAAAACAAAAATGTTTCAGAAGTTGCATCAAAAGAGAAAAGTCCGTAAAAGGGTAAGAAAGGGCAAAAACAAAAACTGATCTGTTCGGATATATTATCAATTTCTCAGTAAATCTTGACCCCTTTAACAATTTTCTACTTTAGCTAAGTGCTATGAGTTTACCTATTTAATGGCTCGACTGATCCACCTTCTTACACCCTTCTTATGCCCAACAAAAATATATATATGTATAAACAGGATAAAGTATACGTTTACAACTAAAGAAACAAACATATTTGAAAAGTAGGCAATTCTTGAGTCTTCAAGAGTCATTGTCAATACAGTTTCAGACTTACATACGCTAAAACCTACTGATACATCCTTATACTGATCAGCTGTAGACTTGCATACACCAAAACCTACTGATACATATGATCTATAACAGGGATATGAAACCAGATATCAACTAACTTTTTAGAGGGAGATTATAATTTCAAACATAGATTTGAGTGACTTTTTAATGCATCTTTCAACTTGTTTAAACTACTATTTTTTTGGAGATTTTGAATTATCCAATTCTTTTATGAACTTTTTAATATCATATATCTGTCTTCTCTATAGCTGGTAATATCACAACCTGATCATTCATTATCCTAAACTTATTAGTTTGCTATAGGTCTAGAATTCAAACAGCCTAAAAATGAGCAGCAGCCAAGGTTTAAAGTATGGAATCTTGCTTCGAGGCGTCCCCTTCGCTTCACGAGGCGTAAGCCTCAAGGCGAACCGAGGCACAAGCCAGGGGCGGAATTAAAATATAAATATAAATATTTATATCTTATAAAAAATAAAATGCTACCTAATCTAATCATTAAAATCATCAAAAATGCACATTAAAATGACATATAATGCTTGAAATTGACACAAAGTCTAAAACAAAAAACCCTTGAGGCGCACCTGATGCAAAATTTTTATTACCGCCTCAACGCTAGGAGGCGCACGTATAAAATAACACCATGAGGCGCTGCTTCAAACTCATTTTCTTACCGAATCGCCAAGGCGCGCCCCTCTACCTCTGTTTTTAAAACCATGTTGCAGCCAGTTAGGATTAGGAAGAATCAAGCATTTAGTTGCATTCAAGGCCACTTTCAACATGTTTAAACTACTATTTTTGAGAGATTTTATATATACAATATACCATTTATTTGGGAACTTTTTGATGCAATATAGAGCAGTCGTCAGGACAACTCAACATCTAAATGCACTACTCAATTTCCTAAATCTTATCGGTTTGCCATAGATCTCGAATCCAACCAAATATTAGTTTGTAGTTTAAGCCTAAAAATGAGCAGCAACATGAAAATTAATAGAGAATATGCAGTTATTTTTCATATCGTATTTTCATAGTTTGTGTTAAGATTACCTGTTGATGGTTGATGACGTTGTTTTCCACTGGTTATCTTCGAAGCCGGTGCTGTTGGTACTACTTATGTCTTGATATATTCTTTGGCTGCATTTCATGAAATAGCATAGTGTTATTTAACTGCTTCGTAGGGGCTAGGGCAGTAAAAGGGTTACATGAAACCTGTAAATTGTCATCAACATCTTATAGAATCAACCTTAATAGAAGTTTAAAGACAAAACCAAAGATGTAGGGGTAAGGATCAATACTAACTAAACCGATCAAGCATGCTCTATTAGTTTGCGATTCAACAAAAGATTATAATGAAATAAAACTTTTAAGCAAACTTCTCCCACAAAGATATCACAGTTTAAAATGGGTTCAAGTTAAGAAGGGTCTTTTTAATCATGGTTCAAGACGTCTTGGTAAAAACAGGTATATACTATATACTTCGGGACATCCTGGATACACCAAATAATTAAAACAAATTTAAATAAAAAAGTCTTCGCAGGTTGACCCGCCCTGTTTTTTGACCCGTTGACCAACCCACCTAATTGGAGCTGATAGAATGTATTAAAAGTTCTTATGGAGACGTTTAAACATACCTAAAGAAAACTTTACATTGCAACCGCCATTTCTTGAAAATTCTTGCTGAGAGTCTCGAACTTGTTCTATAAGCTCTATTGGTGTCAACCTTAACCTTCGTGATCCCGCATTCCAAATCTGTCGACAACAAATAAAATACTACCTTAACCATCGTGATCTCGAACTTGTTTTATAAGCTCAAGTGCATGGAAATTTAGTTGGCAACCCTCAATAAACACATAAAGTGATAAATCATGTTTGTACTTTTTTTCTAAAATGGCTTGTTTTGACACGAACTCATTTAAACTACTTTGGAACATTGTTTAAGAAAACACACTATAAAAGACAATCGAACAATGGTTCCTTTGTAATTTAAGCTATTTTATCCGGTTCGTGATATATTATAACACCATAATTCAATTGGTTCCTTTGTTTATAATTTGATTGTAATTGGATTGAATCTATCCGTCTACTTGAGTTTCCATGCTTGCTCTTCTCCAAAACTCAGCACATAAATTTTCATAAATATTATAAGTTTCATAATATCTATAAAACCCAAGAAAAAATAGACGGGTAATAAATGTACGAAAACAACAATGGCAAAACTACATCAGAACACATAAGCTTTTTTTAATTTATAACACTTAGCTACCTTTACTAAAAACAAATAATTAAAGTAATAAACACAAAGTAAATCAAGAGAAGATAAAGTACCATTACTCCAATTTGAACAAATCTTAGAGAGGTGCAAGTGCATACTCGGTGACTGTTACTTGCAAGAACGAACGTGTTGATGCTGTCGTTGTAAACAATACATGCGTGACTACTTGAATAATTGTGGCTGTTTCTTCAGGTTTGCATTCAAGAAGAATCCCTGATAAAGACGAACACTAATGATTACCTAAACACGTCTGAAATAAATGATTAAACATCTTTCCACATGAAAATCCACTACTAATTGTGTGACTATTTATCAATCCTAGTCTCAATTTCTAAATCTTCCATAAATTATCAGCATCTCCTGTAAAATAAAAAACATAAATGTCTTACTTTCCAGGACTTTACTAATAAAGTCCCCCATGGAAATGATGTTGCTTACTCGTAAGTATCAATTCCTGGAGAATGACCAAAATTTATTTTAATATTAACAATTAATATAATTTAAGAAATTCAAATGGGCACCTCGTTTGGCATCAAATGCCATTCAAGTATCAAATGAAGTTTGTCTTAGTCATCAAAACCCACATCTTCAAAAATACTGCAAGAATAATATAAGATACCTCAGCTACAACTGAAAAATAATTAGTATAATTTTATTCAATGTTCTAACCTGGCTCTGAAGCAAGCTCTGTGTCATCATCATCGCCTTCCACCCACAACCACTATCATTAAAGAACCCCCAACACAGATCTGAAATTATTACACAGATTCGACTCAAGTAACAAACAAAAACCGGTACATATAGTTAAAAGGTACCAGAAGGTCAAACCTGTTCAATCTTGTGTCGGATAGAGGTAGAAGATCACCAATTTCTAATTCTCTAGTGTCGGATAGAGATATCAGAAGACTACCGATATGCTGTAACAACGTAACTGAGGTGAGGTTGAGCGGTGAAATCTACAGTCGTCGATATGTTCTATCCAAACAAAATCACCAAACACCGGAAAAGAAGTTGATTACAAACTTACCCTAGGGTTGTCAACTGATGAAATCTACAGTCTTTGATGAGAAGATTGAAAACATGAGGAATCGCTAACTTAACCAGACAACAACCATCTACATCCACTGATGAGAGCAAAATGGGATCAGATCTAATGAAATCTTCATCGACCTGTGTCCTTGAAGAGAGAGAGAGAGAGAGTGAGAGGATGGAGGCGGATAAGAAATCTGAAAATGAAACCCTAACCTAATAATGTGTATCCCGTGTTTTTTTTTTCTTTAGCATAATAGCATAATAGGCTTGTACCTGATGCCTCAAAACTTGTACTCTTTAAAAGTTTTAAAGCTTTTGTGCATGGAGTCATTGTACAATATGCTTTAAGGTGTTGTAAAGTGACAAATGACCATTTCTGCCCTTCCTATATGCTTATTAATATAGTATAGATATATATATATATTTGAAATTAAGTAACAACTTCACTTTGAGAATTAAGCATAACATCAACAACATCAGTGTTAGTTTATGTACAACTTCCCATGAAAAAATAATCATTAGCTTTGATATTAATTTATATATAGGCATATCATTGGTGTAAATTTATTAGATCAGGGAAGTAAATAGGGAAAGAGGAGCATGATGTGTCATATGACACGTGTGGGCTCCATTTTTTCAAGCTTAAAAATGAGGCTATGGGGTGAACGGACGCCCCACTTGCCCCGTCCTCCTTTTCATGCCCCGTCTCACCTGTGTACACCGCCCCGATGCCCCGTCCGAGACACCGGCGTCTCTCATGTTCTCCTAGAGACATTTGGGACGCGCCAATCACAAAATTTCTAATTTTTTTTTAAATTCCAACGGCTAAAATATTAAATGCTTGAGACATGGGTTTTGCATGTCTGCACACCCCACCCATGTCTCAAGAATATTGAGACACCACTTTGGTGATGTGGCGGCCTACGTGGCACTGAGACATGAGTTTTTCCATGTCTGTTCACCCAATAGCCTGAGAGGGAGTGGAGGGGGTGAAGAGCATATTATTATTATTAATATTATTATTATTATTATTATTATTATTATTATTATTATTATTATTATTATTAGTTTGTGTGTTGAATATTTTTTTAAAAGAGCCAATAACAAGCCTCCACCTCACCTCACCTCACCTCACCTCCCCTTCTCCATGGGGATGGTGTAGATGGGGTTGAAGGGGTTTTCACGCCACTCCCCCCCCCCCCACTCTTACTCTTAGAGTAAAACAATACATATAATCATCATCAATGTCCTTGTAAATCGGAGCAGACCTGCAAATAGAAAGGGATTGAGTAGTGAACGCGTGAACGAGGATGGAGCATGGAGGCTGGAGGTTGCGAGAGTGAGAGATTTAGAATCAGACCATAGCGGCTTGATGTAAATGCGGTCCTATCCAGCGAACCCGAACGATAGGAGCCATGGTCCCCAGTCCGACCAGTCCAGTCTGGATTTAATAACATTGCTTGGAACTTGTTGGTGAAATTTTGAGGGTTATCTTATTAGACAAATTACTATTAGAAAGTCCAAAAAAAATCGTTTTTAGATTTCAAAACTTATACTATTCTTTCTAAAAATCAAGAACTATTTAAACTATTATTATTATTATTATTATTATTATTATTATTATTATTATTATTATTATTATTATTATTCCAAAACTCTAGGTATTACATGTCAAACATAGTTACTTTTTTATCCTTTCTGTACATCTAAACAACAACGGTAATAGCAATATATTTGTTTTTAAATTTTTTCTCGACTTGCCAAACGCCAATGGTACGGTACCATCACGAACCAAAATGATACCAGCCAAACAACATTGGTAGAGGTATGAGTATCGATATTGTTTTTAAAGTTTTTTGATTAATGTAAAATATGTGTTGATATCAACTTAGATATATCTTTTTTTGGTTGCTATACTAAATACATGTTACCAAAACTATAACAATCCAAATCAATATCGTCAGGAACTGAATTGCTTACTGCAGAAAGCCATCCACGAAGCCCAGGGAATCCCATATGTCGATATCCACTCAGATATATCTTTGATTTTAAACCTTTTTTATAAATTCCATAGTAAAATTTCATTTTTTATGACGGTCATTTCGTTTATAACTTTGAAATGTAAATATTATATAGGTTTAGGTTCCTGTAGAAAGGACATATTTCGTGAGAAGTGTGAGAAGGATTAAGAATTAACATGTAGGCATCATGTTTTGGATTTAGGAGTGATGTTTTAGGTTGTTTTAACTTGAAAAACACCAAATACAACAATCTAAAACACAATGCAATGTATTATAGTCATTAAATTTAAAAAAACAGCTAAAACACACTACTTAACAATTAAAACACACTGCTTAATGTTCTTAGCATGGTGTTTTAATTTTAAGCCTAAAATACATTGTTTTTGGTTTTTAATTGTTACGTTTGGTGTTTTTCTAGGCAAAACAATCCAAAACATCATGACTAACTTCAAAAAATGATGCATACATATCAATTTTTAATCCTTCTCACACTTCTCACGAAATATGACCTTTGTACAGGAACCTCACCCTGTGAATATATACAATGAAGCTCATAATAATTACACTTACAAGTAAAATAATCAAATAATTTTTTTATGTTTTGTAACGAAGGATTTTAATGTATATAGATATCACATGTAATCAGATAGCAACTTAACTTTGAGAATTCAGCATAACATCAATGTAAGTTTACAAGGGCAAACTGCACAAAGACATGGAAAGATAACCATCGGCTTTAATAATAATTTTAATACAATAAGAACATTAGTGCAACTTTATTAAGGAAACAATAAACAATACAAATGCTCATCACCAATGTCCTTGTAAGACCCAAGCAGGATCATCCAAAGCTTTTAAATGTTTGGACAAGTAGTATCCATCATTTTTTAATAACCAATAAACATGGTTAAGTACGAAAGCTTTACCACGAGTAAAATCAACTACCTTCTTATCAAAAACATTAAAAGATGCAGACTTGTTACCATAGGAAAAATGGCCCCAATAAAGAGTATTTTGAATGAGATTTTGACAAAACTTAAACCTATACCCATTGTTATAAGTAATGTTGTGAAACCCCAGATCATCATCCTTCGATTGCACATGAACACTGATTGTTGAATTTTGGATTCCATCCAGTATTAAGATAGACCATCTGAAAGGGGCCCAACATGCGGAAGTAGGGGCTATGATAAAACTAGTTAAACAAGTTAATACAACAAGAAAGTTGGATATTTTCTTTGCCATTTTGAACTTCGAATAGAGGTCTCAAGTGTTTCCAACTCAACTGAAATCTATTTATATACAAAATGAGTATGTTTAATGATATTAAATATGCATATCATATTTACTCACTATTACAATCTGCAATTAATGCACATAGGCATTGATTACATTCCTAAGCCACTCACCAAACCCTCCCCATCTTTAAAATTTTAAGAAACCTACTAAAAACACATTACAACTCATCCACCATTTTATATCCCACCTATATTAGGAAAAAAAATGCTATCTTAGCTTTTTCATGCTACTATTCACCAAACATTAAATTATTGTGAGTGTATTTTAACCAAAAAACATAATAAAATAAGTGTTTGTAAGTAAAATAAAGATAACTATGGTGGATGGGATGTGGAGGTTTTTTAAAATGAAAGATAAAATTGGAAAAGTATGATTTTTAGTTAAATTCTAGGGTAAAAGATGGTAGAGGGGATGTGAATGCTCTAAGGGATAGAGGAATAATAGGTTCTAGATTTAAACACACGTGGAATCCGTTTTAATAAAAAATATAAATGTGTTGAAGACTATATATATATATATATATATATAGGGTTTCTGTAGGAAAATGGTTTCGTGTAGGAAGTGTTTTCAACCATTGGATTTAAAGATGGATGGTGGAGATTAAAAGTTTAGATGTGCTTAAAATTTAATTAATATATAATAGAAATTCATGGTAAGATCGTTGAATATGTGTTTTAAATGAGGGTATCAATGTCATTTTATGCTAAACTTCTAGAAACATTTTTAATGCTTTCCTTATATTATGGTTCCCCATTATTTGCCATAATCATTCTTAAACAACCTTTTTTAATTATTATTATTTACTTCAAGAAACCTTTTAATGCTTTCCTTATATTAGTGATGATATAAAACACAGTAAAATGTTAATGTTTAGGGATGAGATAAAACACAGTATAATGTTCATGTAAAAAACTATTTAGAAGCTAAAGTGTTATGGCTTACAAAAATTGACTTTGTAATTTTGTAGTGATGTAAAACAAAGTTGTAGGTTCATATTAAAATACAACTCTCCTGATGTTAGCCTGCGATGAAAATGAAAATGATACATAAAACACTATTGATGTTATTATAAACACTCCTGATAAGTATAAAACAATACTGATGTTATTATAAAAACGTAAGTCTCAAAAAAGTTGAATTCAGATAAATATAAATCAGTTTTTTTAGGAAATGATCTGATAAATTGAATGAGAATGTGCAGATAATTTAAATGATATGTTGAAGATATGGTGTTAAATTAGTTGGGATTTGACTAATTTAAAAATTGTTAAAAAGTCTTAATGCCTTAATCTCAAAAGTTGATCCTATGGCTATAAATCTTTCTTGCACTTCCTACACAAATCAATTTTCCTACAGGATCCTCTACATATATGTATATATATATATTAAATTTACGCAGATAAGTTTTTGTATTTGAATGTATTTTACACGTACTTATATGTAAAACCTACGAAAAAGTGTAAAAATCATTTTTTTCCTATGAAAATGAATTTTTATTAATCTTTTTACCTATAAAACTAATAGTTTCTCGATGTTCCATTTTTTTTATGATTCCCCAGTGAACCTCTCATATATTATATACTATGTTAGAACCCCATGTATTACACGGGATAAGTAAATATAATTTTATTTGTTGAATAATACAAAAAGGTATATTTAAAAAAATGTCATTATGTAGGCTGAATAAACCTTAGTCTTACATGGGTTGAATAAATATAATATAATCGGGTAACACATACAGTCGTTAATATATGTCTTTAAAAAATAAACTTGTACTTTGTTTTTTTAGTTTTTGTTAGGTTAAAAAACTGGTGTATTATACGAGGTTAAATTAATAAAAATTAAATTGTTACTAATAAATGAAAAATAGAATAAAAAGTTAAGAAATTAAATTAAATTTAATAAATAAGAGAGAAAGGAAAAAATTCATTTAATATTTTTCTTTAATAGGAGATAGAAATAAAAAATAATTATTATTATTTAATATGAAAGAGAAACATGAAAAATATAATATAATAATTGATAATATTTAAGAGGAGAGAGAAGAGAAGACAAAGGTAATCAGAAATTACTTATTATATAGAAAATAAATATAAAGATAAAGAAAAGATAAATATAAATTTATCAAAAACATATTTGAAATTTAAAATAATATAATAGTAAATAATATAATAATTATCCATATTTAAGTAGGAGGGAGAATAGAAAAAAAAAAATAGAGGGCTACAATGAGTGTTGCGTGTCCCATATTTTAAAGGAAGGTTCTTATAAAAATAGTTTTTATCCTACAAATATGTCTTAACGTGATAAGCGAATTAAGGAATTTTTTTATTGTTTTATTTATGTTTTTACATCTTAGTAAACATGTAATTTAGTTATGAAATCTAAAAAAATAAAAAATAATTAGTGCAATTTCTAAAGTAGAGTAATTACATAATTACTTTAGTGTAAAACTAATATAATTATTCTAATAACGTAATTATGTTAATTTTTTAATAGTATTCATCTAGAAAACATGTTTAAGCATATTGGAAAAAATTGCAAAAAAAAAAAAAAAAAAAAAATTCCTCCATCACTTCTCATAATTAGTAGGTTAAACTCATTTGTATTTGAGTCATAAATTGCAGCTCGGAAAAACACAATGGACAGAAAAAACAAAACAACCCGAACACAATATAAATATTCACATGATAACAAATACACATCTTTTTATAACCTCGATTTCTTTTGTCCGTTAAATTTACATTTCTAATAAAAAACATGCACATTCATACCAAAAGTAACAATTTAATTATAAAATTCTACTTCAACTAAAAAGAATTTTATATCATTTTTATTAGTTATAAATGAGAAATTTTGGTATATAGTTTAAAAATAAATAATTACTTTTCGAACAAGTAAAAGAAAATATTTGTAAATTATATCAAACTTATACATATCTGTATCTAAGGAAAAAAAGGGTTTTCAACGTTCTTCTAAGAAATTTATCGACAAAGATAACAGATAATGTCATATTAAATAAACAATTTAAAAAATAAATTTTCTTGACTATTGTTAAATAACATGTTTTTTAAAAGAAATTTTTTTCTAACCAATCAAATTAGCAGTGAGAAAATGTAACTCTTCACAAAATACCCATTTTGGTAAGTACTTTTCAAACTACCACTACAAGGAATGGGAGACTTTTAGCGGCGATGGTCGCCGCTAATGGTCTTGCCACCTTTTGTTTGTCGCTATTGTTCCTGTTGCCGCTAAAGGTGTCCCCGCTAAAGCTATTTATCCACGTGGCATTATCTTTTATCTTTATTTTTTTTTTTTGCCACGTGGCAGATTCCTGGGTAATCTGGGCAAGACTTTTAGTAGCGACGCGTCGCCGCTAAAGGTCTTTTTTTTGCTGTTCGTTTACTCCGCACACGCATAACCAAACTAAATAATAACAAAAATAATTAACCAACATTTACATATATATAAATAAACATACCAAGTTTAACCAACATTCGTCAAAACATATCAAACAAACTAAACTAGCATACCAACCTAATTTGATTCAAGCATACACCATCAAAACTAAATAAACATACCAAAACTGCCTAAAAGTTTTCAAGCATACACCATCAAAACTAAATAAACCCCTGAGTTTTGCGTTACACGTTTTGTACCACGTGAAGCCACCATAAACCTAACACCGTTGATTATGCAACCGGGGTAAGTCTGGGCCATTAAGTGCGCACCCAATGAGAGAGCATATAACTCTGGGTGGAATTCTGAAGAACTTTCTTTCTTCATCTTATAGACCTAACAAATTTAAAATAATATTGTTTGTTATATATGCATTAACTAACAAATATATAGTAACGAGTGTTATATATGTATTACCTTGTATTGAAACCATTCCGGAAAATTAGTTTTAATATCATCTTGGGGATGTGTAGATTTGAATTCACTATATTGAAGAAATATGTATAAAAGCAAGAAAATTAGTCTTAATTATATATTTGGGATGTTCGGTAAATATATAAAGGATAGGAGCACTTACTTCATGTAACCCCTAACTTCTTCGCAATTATCGAGGACAAACCATTCTATCTTGAGTTTGTCCTCAACTGAAAGTAGCTTGTCATTCGTTGCACCGATCGGCTTGCATTGGGACTCAAACACCCATAACTTTCTTTTTTCTACAACGGCGTCTTCATTTCTCTCAGGCTGATTGAACTTAGTCTTAACATTTTGCAGGTACATTGAGCAAAATGTTAGAGCATCTTCAGCTACATAACCTTCAGCTATACAACCTTCTGGCCTTGTCGGGTTTTAACATAGTTTTTCATATACCGTTCAAAGGGATACATCCATCTCATATACACTGGGCCACCAAGAATCGCTTCATCGGGTAAATGCATAACTAAATGAACCATTATGTCAAAAAGGCCGGCGGATATATCAACTCTAACCTGCACAAGATCATAAGAATGACATCCCTCGCTTTCTTCATATCTTCCACTACCAGTGTTCTGGAGCAGAGCTGTTTAAAGAACGCACAAAGGTCTACCATTGGTGTATAAACATCTTTGCCCAAAAATGCTCTAACCCCAATTGGTATCAATTTTTGCATGAGAATATGACAGTCGTGTGATTTCAAACCAGTAATGTTAGTATCGTTATCTGTCACCCTCTTACTAATATTAGATCCGAACTCATCTGGTAGTTTAACATTTTTTATAAACTGACAGAAACTCTTCCGGTCACGCCGGGTGAATGAGTATTTTGGGTGTGGGCAGGTCCACTTGGTTCCCTTTTTTTCAACCATTGCGTCTTTTGAATTTTCATCTTCTCTAAGTCTATTCGTGCATTTGAGCTGTCTTTCGTCTTGTCATTCATCAAAAGAGTACCAAGCAAGCTGTCGCACACATTTTTCTCGATATGCATAACATCTAAGTTGTGCTTCAACTGCAGAGAAGACCAATACTCTAATTCAAAAAATATGCTTCTTTTGGACCAGTTCAACTCGAAGTCTTCACGATTAGGGTTAGCACCACCAAATTGTGGATGCTTGCCTGGTAGGCGATTGAGTAGAAGAGCATGTTGAGCATCTATGTCAGCGGGACTAAACTGTCTCGGGGGGGGGGGGGGTCTTGTCTCGTGTGCCCTGTTAAACTCAGAACTTTTTCTCCACTGATGGTTGGAATCTAAGAACCGCCGATGGCCTACATACACACATTTACCTATTACACGCACTGAAGGGGTGTCTTCGTTGCAAGTCGGGCATGCTTTGTATCCCTGCCCGCTCCAACCTGATAGACTGCTATGAGCTGGAAAGTCACTTATAGTCCACAACAACGCCGCCTTCATTGTGAAGTGCGTCTTTGTCGCAACGTCTTTAGCACGTACGCCTGTCTGCCACAAATCCTTAAGCTCATCCACCAACGGCCTAAGGAAAACGTCCATGTCCTTCCCAGGGGATTTAGCGCCAGGAATGAACAAGGTCAACATACATGTGGTGAGTATAACCGGCCAAATGCTATGAGTCGAGCTTTTGATGCCGTAAGGATTAAAACCGTCAGCTGCAAGCCCTAGGCGAACATTTCGGGGTTCACTCGAGAAGTTAGGGTACCTTAGATTAAAGTCCTTCCATGAAGATCCATCAACTGGATGATGCATAATACCATCTTCTGATCGTCCGGTACTATGCCATATCATATCTTTTGCTGTGTGCCTTGAGCCATACAAGCGTCGTAGTCTGGGGGTCAAAGGAAAGTATCGTAACACCTTGTGAGGTACCCTCTTGCCACTTGTGTCTTTATTTACCCACCGACTCTCATTACAAACAGGACAGTTCTGCAGCGACTAATGTTCTTTCCAGAAGAGAGCACAGTCCCATTTACACACGTCTATCATCTCATATCCCAAACTAGTCTTCTTTATTATCTTTTTGGCTTTGTAATGCAAAGGGGGGACCTTGTTACCTGCTGGAAGTACAGACTGGAAAAACCCGAGAAGCTCATCAATCGAATTATTAGTCCATTTGTGCCTTACCTTCATATTCATAAGCTTTGATATAAAGTCAAGGGAGGAATAATCAGTACACCCAGGATATAGCTCTGATTCGACTTCATCTATCAGGGCTTCAAACTCATCACAAACATCACTACTCTCTGTATTCGAGCCCCCTTCGTTAAGGTCTGTATCCTCTTCCATACGACCCTCTTCCACTTCCACATGCTCCGCTATAAGGTCTGTGATAACGTCATTCATATCGCTTCTTCCCCTAACCTCATTTACGATTACAAGAGACGGCGTAATTGGATTTTCACCGTGATAGATCCACGGTGTGTAATATTCATCGAAACCATTTATACGAATATGATATATCATTGTTATGAAGTTTATGAAGATAGAATTATTACACTTTTTACACGGACATCTAATCGTTCCATCTGAGTTGACGAATGGTTAGGGAAACTCAATGAAATTGTCAATTCCTTTTTGGTACTCAACATCCAAACGGTTCTTTATAAACATCCAGCTTTTATTGATCGACATGATGATGTGACTGAAACATAATTTGGGTTTGAGGCACGATAATTTAAATGAAACATATTATTGACACCTAAAGGGTAGGCTCTTGAACCCACTTTTTGAATACCTTATCTCATATATGAATGTGTATTACATGATTGTTTTTTTAAGAAAAATTCGGTAGCATTTCCCCTTAGCCCCCAAGTATATAATATAAATATATATACCCGAGGAGCAAAGAGGAAACGCCAACCGAATCTTTCAAAAACAAACAATCATGTAGTACACATTCACATCCTAAATGAGATAAAGTATTCAAAAGGCAGTCCCAAAACGGGGACTACCCGAAATTAATTACTAAATCAATTTCGGGCGGGTATTTCTAAGCTCACTATGTTTTAAATGAGGATTCATTTTCGGGCATGTCTTTCTAGTCTCAATATGTAATAACATACAAATATAAACAAACATACACTCATACATACATACATACATACATACACGCATACTCATACATACATACACGCATACATACATACATACGTACATACGTACATACATACATACATACATACATACATACATACATACATACATACATACATACACTCATACACTCATACATACACTCATACATACATACACTCATACATACATACACAGACATACTCATACATACACTCATGCATACATACATACATACTCATACATACACGCATACATACATACACTCATACATACATATACTCATATACACACATACACTCATACATA
Source organism: Ambrosia x helenae (assembly GCA_030844895.1). Taxonomy (NCBI): domain Eukaryota; kingdom Viridiplantae; phylum Streptophyta; class Magnoliopsida; order Asterales; family Asteraceae; genus Ambrosia; species Ambrosia x helenae. The sequence goes on from JAUTDX010002005.1 coordinate 19,486, forward strand.
CATACATATTCAAACATACATATACGCATACTCATACATACATACTCATACATACTCATACAAACATACACGCATGCATACACTTATACATACATATACTCATACATACATACATACACTCATACAAACATACATACATACTCATACATACATAAAAATTAAAAAAAAAACAGAAAAATATATAAAAAACAGAAAAAAAGTAAAAAAAATCAGAAAAATCAGAAAAAAAATATAAAAAAACAGAATACATACCAAAATACACAAATGTATAAGTACATATATACCCACTTACACAAATATATATATATATATATACAAACCTAATTAAAGCATAAAAATAAAAAAAACAATTAGCGGCGACGAATAATCTTTAGCGGTGACGAATAACCGGCCTTTAGCGGCGACCAAGTTCATGTTCTTCCCGTAGATCGTTCCTTTCCTACAAACATAAACAAATTATAAAAAAAAAACTTAACCAAAAAAGCTGAAAAAAAACAGAAATAAACTGAAAAAGAAAAAAAAAGAAAAAAAACTGAAAAAAAAAAACAGAAAATAAAATAAAAAAAATAAAAAATAGAAAATAAACATAAAACAGAAAAAAAGAAAAAAATCTGAAAAAAAAAACAGAAAAAACTAAAAAAAGAAAAAAACTGAAAAAAAATCAGAAGACTTACGAGAGGGAGGGAGAGTGACCCGGTGGTGGTTTGCTCCGGTGGTGGTTGGTCCGGTGGTGGTTGTTCCGGCGGGTGAAAAAGAAAGAGGGAAAGAAAGTGAGAGAGGGAGATGCGAGAGAGAGGGAGAGTGCGAGAGAGAGAGAGAGAGTGCGAGAGAGAGGGAGAGTACGAGAGAGAGGCTGAGAGTGAGAGAGATTAAGAGTGAGCTGCTAGAGAAGAAAGAAGAGGGAGAGTGTATTCTGGTTTGTCGCCGCTAAAATCTTGCCACCTTTTGTCTGTCGCTATTGATCCTGTTGCCGCTAAAGGTGTCCCCGCTAAAGCTATTTATCCACATGGCATTATCTTTTATCTTTATTTTTTTTTTTTTTGCCACGTGGCATACCACATGGCATATTCCTGTGTAATCTGGGCAAGAGTTTTAGTGGCGACGCGTCGCCGCTAAAGGTCTTTTTTTTTGCGGTTCGTTTACTCCGCACACGCATAACCAAACTAAATAATAACAAGAATAATTAACCAACATTTACATATATATAAATAAACATACCAAGTTTAACCAACATTCGTCAAAACATATCAAACAAACTAAACTAACATACCAACCTAATTTGATTCAAGCATACACCATCAAAACTAAATAAACATACCAAAGCTGCCTAAAAGTCTTCAAGCATACACCATCAAAACTAAATAAACCCCTGAGTTTTGCGTTGCACGTTTTGTATCACGTGAAGCCACCATAATCCTAACACCGTTGACTATGCAACCGGTGTAAGTCTGGGCCATTAAGTGTGCACCCAATGAAAGAGCATATAACTCTGGGTGGAATTCTGAAGAACTTTCTTTCTTCATCTTATAGACCTAACAAATTTAAAATAATATTTTTTGTTATATATGCATTACCTAACAAATATATAGTAACGAGTGTTATATATGTATTACCTTGTATTGAAACCATTCTGGAAAATTAGTTTTAATATCATCTTGGGGATGTGTAGATTTGAATTCACTACATTGAAGAAATATGTATAAAAGCAAGAAAAATTAGTCTTAATTATATATTTGGGATGTTCGGTAAATATATAAAGGATAGGAGCACTTACTTCATGTAGCCCCTGACTTCTTCGCAATTATCGAGGACAAACCATTCTATCTTGAGTTTGTCCTCAACTGAAAGTAGCTTGTCATTCGTTGCACCGATTGGCTTGCATTGGGACTCAAACACCCATAACTTTCTTTTTTCTACAACGGCGTCCTCATTTCTCTCAGGCTGATTGAACTTAGTCTTAACATTTTGCAGGTACATTGAGCAAAATGTTAGAGCTTTTTCAGCTACATAACCTTCATCTATACAACCTTCTGGCCTTGTCGGGTTTTTAACATAGTTTTTCAGTTTTTTCATATACTGTTCAAAGGGATACATCCATCTCATATACACTGGACCACCAAGAATCGCTTCATCGGGTAAATGCATAACTAAATGAACCATTATGTCAAAAAAGGCCGGCGGATATATCAACTCTAACCTGCACAAGATCATAAGAATGGCATCCCTCGCTTTCTTCATATCTTCCACTACCAGTGTTCTGGAGCAGAGCTATTTAAAGAACGCACAAAGGTCTACCATTGGTGTATAAACATCTTTGCACAAAAATGCTCTAACCTCAATTGGTATCAATTTTTGCATGAGAATATGACAGTCGTGTGATTTCAAAACCAGTAATGTTAGTATCGTTATCTGTCACCCTCTTACTAATATTAGATCCGAACCCATTTGGTATTTAACATTTTTTTATAAAATGACAGAAACTCTTTCGGTCACGCCGGGTGAATGAGTATTTTGGTTGTGGGCAGGTCCACTTGGTTCCCTTTTTTTTCAACCATTGCGTCTTTCGAATTTTCATCTTCTCTAAGTCTATTCGTGCATTTGAGCTGTCTTTCGTCTTGTCATTCATCAAAAGAGTACCAAGCAAGCTATCGCACACATTTTTCTCGATATGCATAACATCTAAGTTGTGCTTCAACTACAGAGAAGACCAATACTCTAATTCAAAAAATATGCTTCTTTTGGACCAGTTCAACTCGAAGTCTTCACGATTAGGGTTAGTACCTCCAAATTGTGGATGCTTGCCTGGTAGGCGATTGAGTAGAAGAGCATGTTGAGCTTCTATGTCAGCGGGACTAAACTGTCGCAGCGTCTTTAGCACGTACGCCTGTCTGCCACAAATCCTTAAGCTTATCCACCAACGGCCTAAGGAAAACGTCCATGTCCTTCCAGGTGATTTAGCGCCAGGAATCAACAAGGTCAACATAAATGTGGACTCTTTCATGCATAGCCACGGAGGCAGATTGTATGTGGTGAATATAACCGGCCAAGTGCTATGAGTCGAGCTTTTGATGCCGTAAGGATTAAAACCGTCAGCTGCAAGCCCTAGGCGAACATTTCGGGGTTCACTCGAGAAGTTAGGGTACCTTAGATCAAAGTCCTTCCATGAAGATCCATCAACTGGATGACGCATAATACCATCTTCTGATCGTCCGGTACTGTGCCATATCATATCTTTTGCTGTGTGCCTTGAGTCATACAAGCGTCGTAGTCTGGGGGTCAAAGGAAAGTATCGTAACACCTTGTGAGGTACCCTCTTGCCGCTTGTGTCTTTATTTACCCACCGACTCTCATTACAAACATGACAGTTCTGCAGCGACTAATGTTCTTTCCAGAAGAGAGCACAATCCCATTTACACACGTCTATCATCTCATATCCCAAACCAGTCTTCTTTAATATCTTTTTGGCTTTGTAATGCGAAGGGGGAGTTTGTTACCTGCTGGAAGTACAGACTGGAAAAAACCGAGAAGCTCATCAATCGAATTATTAGTCCATTTATGCCTTACCTTCATATTCAAAAGCTTTGATATAAAGGCAAGGGAGGAATAATCAGTACACCCAGGATATAGCTCTGATTCGATTCATCTATCAGGGCTTCAAACTCATCACAAACATCACTACTCTCTGTATTCGAGCCCCCTTCGTTAAGGTCTGCATCCTCTTTCATACGATCCTCTTCCACTTCCACACACTCCGCTATAAGGTCTGCGATAACGTCATTCATATCGCTTCTTCCCCTAACCTCATTTACGACTACAGGAGACGGCGTAATTGGATTTTCACCGTGATAGATCCACGGCGTGTAATATTCATCGAAACCATTTATATGAATATGATATATCATTGTTATGAAGTTTATGAAGATAGAATTATTACACTTTTTACACGGACATCTAATCGTTCCATCTGAGTTGACGAATGGTTTGGCATACTCAATGAAATTGTCAATTCCTTTTTGGTACTCAACATCCAAACGGTTCTTTATAAACATCCAGCTTTTATCGATCGACATGATGATGTGACTGAAAAATAATTTGGGTTTGAGGCACGATAATTTAAATGAAACATATTATTGACAACTAAAGGGTAGGCGGCTAAACCCACTTTTTGAATACCTTATCTCATATATGAAGGTGTATTACATGATTGTTTGTTTAAGAAAAATTCGCCAGCATTTCCCCTTAGCCCCCAAGTATATAATATAAATATATACCCGAGGAGCAAAGAGGAAACGCCAATCGAATCTTTCAAAAACAAACAATCATGTAGTACATATTCACATCCTAAATGAGATAAAGTATTCAAAAAGCAGTCCCAAAACGGGGACTACCCGAAACTAATTACTAAATCAATTTCGGGCGGGTATTTCTAAGCTCACTATGTTTTAAATGAGGATTCATTTTCGGGCATGTCTTTCTAGTCTCAATATGTAATAACATACAAATATAAACAAACATACACTCATTCATACATACATACACGCATACTCATACATACATACACGCATACATACATACATACATACATACATACATACATACATACATACATACATACATACATACATACATACATACATACATACATACATACATACATACATACATACATACATACATACACACATATATACATATACTCATACATGCATACACACACACATACATACATACATACATACATACATACATACATACATACATACATACACTCATACATACACAAACTCATACATACATACATACATACATACATACATACACACACACACATACTCATACATACACTCATGCATACATACTCATACATACATACACGCATACATACATACACTCATACATACATATAGTCATACATACATACATACACTCATACATACATACATACACGCATACTCATACATACATACTCCTACATACATACACGCATACATACATACACGCATACACGCATACATACATACACTCATACATATATATACTCATACATACATACACTCATACAAACATACATACATACTCATACATACATACACTCATACAAACATACATACATACTCATACATACATAAAAATAAAAAAACGAAAAATATATAAAAATCAGAAAAAAAGTAAAAAAAATTAGAAAAATCAGAAAAAAATATAAAAAACAGAATACATACCAAAATACACACATGTATACGTACATATATACTACTTACACAAATATATATATATATATATATATATATATATATACAAACCTAATTAAAGCATAAAAATTAAAAAAAAAACAATTTGCGGCGACGAATAACCTTTAGCGGTGACGACTAACCGGCCTTTAGCGGCGACCAACTTCACGTTCTTCCCATAGATCGGTCATTTCCTAAAAACATAAACAAATTATCCAAAAAAAAAAACTTAACCAAAAAAGCTGGAAAAAAAAAAACAGAAATAAACTGAAAAAAGAAAAAAAAAACAGAAAAAAAAAAGAAAAAAATAGAAAAATATACATAAAACAGAAAAAAAGAAAAAAAGCTGAAAAAAAAAACAGAAATAAACTGAAAAAAGAAAAAAAAAGAAAAAAACTGAAAAAAAAATCAGAAGACTTACGAGAGGGAGGGAGAGTGACCCAGTGGTAGTTTGCTCTGGTGGTGGTTGCTCCGGCGGGTGAAAAAGAAAGAGGGAAAGAAAGTGAGAGAGGGAGATGCGAGAGAAAGGGAGAGTGCGAGAGAGGGAGGGTACGAGAGAGAGAGAGACTAAGAGTGAGAGAGATTAAGAGTGAGCTGCTAGAGAAGAATGAAGAGGGCAGATCAATTTTGTTTAAGTTTTGGTGAAAAAGAAAGAGGGAAAGAGTCGCGGGTAGGGTATAATTTTTGGTCACTTTTAGCGGCGACCAATAACATTAGTAGGATTAAATCTTGGCCCTCCATCACAGTTTGATCAACGGTTTATAACTTTTTGACCTTTAGCGGCGACACTTTGGAGGGTCGCCGCTAAAGGTGTCGCCGCTAAAAACCAAAATTCTTGTAGTGTATACCCATATTGGTAAATATGTTTTAGGATTTATTACATATACCCCCCCCCCCCCCCTATTTAAACCCTAATTACATATTTACCCAATCAAAAAATTAAATTACATATTTCCCCTTATTGTAGCAAAATGACACAAATACCCTTAATTAAATAAAAAAAAATAAGTCCTTTCTTTCCTTCCCTCCCACGACCTCCATGTTCACTCTCTCTGGTGAAGACCTACAAAGGCAATTCGAATCTTTTTATTTAGAACCAACAACGAGAAAATCTGGCGATAAGATCATCCGGCAACGAGAATCCGGCACTCTCTCTGGTGATAACCGACGAACCACTAAGCTCGCAATAAGTTCAGATCCAGCGTTGAGAATCTGACGATAAAACTATCGAAGACGAGAATCCGACGATAAGAAAATTCTTGTTTAGAAACATTGTGTTCAAAATCCAGCGACGAGAACCATCATGCTCGAAACCCTCCACCAGAATACAGTCTCCCTGTTGCAATGTTGCATGATTCATTGGTTTGTAGAACTTAATATATACTGAAGTATTTAAATGACATTGGATTGGTATTATGATTATATCTAGATTGGTACTTATAACAAGGTGAGGAAGAATCAAAGTTTAAATGATGTTTATGAGATTTTGCATAATTAATTGGTTTGTTTGTACAGTAAGATAACACATGTAATGTGAATTTTGGAATGATAAGTTTACGTAATGTTTATTTATATTTGATTCAGTAACATTAGGCTTGATTGAAGGTTTAAATTCATCCAATGTTTCTAATTTTTGTTCACAGTAAAGTTTGTTCAAGTTTAAGTTGATTTTTGTTTACACAATAAGGTTTGTTTAGGTTTAAGCAAAGATGGGAGTTACTAATGTGGTAAAGAAAGGGGTAAGATATTCATTCTCTAACAATTTTTAATGAAATGGGTATTTTTGATATTTTTAGTTTTTAAAAAGGGAAAATATGTAATTTAATTTTTTGGTTGGGTAAATATATAATTTATAAAGTTTATAGGGGGGATATATGTAATTGCCCCGTTTTAGGATTTATTACATATGTAATTTATAACGATGTGGAAAACAAGACAGGAATTCTCTACAATGACACTGTAGACCAAAGTAAAAAAAATTAGAAAAATCAGAAAAAATATAAAAAAAACAGAATACATACCAAAATACACACATGTATACGTACATATATACCTACTTACACAAATATACATATATATATATATATATACACAAACCTAATTAAAGCATAAAAATTTAAAAAAAAATTTTTGCGGCGAAGAATAACCTTTAGCGGTGACGACTAACCGGCCTTTAGCGGCGACCAAGTTCACGTTCATCCCATAGATCGGTCATTTCCTACAAACATAAACAAATTATCAAAAAAAAAAAAAAGAACTTAACCAAAAAAGCTGGAAAAAAAACAGAAATAAACTGAAAAAAAAGAAAAAAATACAGAAAAAAAGAAAAAATAGAAAATATACATAAAACAGAAAAAAAAAAGCTGAAAAAAAACAGAAATAAACTAAAAAAAGAAAAAAACTGAAAAAAAAATCAGAAGACTTACGAGAGGGAGGGAGAGTGACCCAGTGGTAGTTTGCTCTGGTGGTGGTTGGTCCGGTGGTGGTTGCTCCGGCGGGTGAAAAAGAAAGAGGGAAAGAAAGTGAGAGAGGGAGATGCGAGAGAAAGGGAGAGTGCGAGAGAGGGAGGGTACGAGAGAGAGAAAGACTAAGAGTGAGAGAGATTAAGAGTGAGCTGCTAGAGAAGAATGAAGAGGGCAAATCAATTTTGTTTAAGTTTTGGTGAAAAAGAAAGAGGGAAAGAGGGGCGGGTAGGGTATAATTTTTGGTGACTTTTAGCGGCGACCCCGTCACCGCTAATAACATTAGTAGGATTAAATCTTGGCCCTCCATTATAGTTTGATCAACGGTTCATAACTTTTTGACCTTTAGCGGCGACACTTTAGAGGGTCGCCGCTAAAGGTGTCGCCGCTAAAAACCAAAATTCTTGTAGTGTATACCCATATTGGTAAATAGGTTTTAGGATTTATTACATATACCCCCCCCCCCCCCCGCCTATTTAAACCCTAATTACATATTTACCCAATCAAAAAATTAAATTACATATTTCCCCTTATTGTAGCAAAATGACACAAATACCCTTAATTAAATAAAAAAAAATAAGTCCTTTCTTTCCTTCCCTCCCACGACCTCCATGTTCACTCTCTCTGGTGAAGACCTACAAAGGCAATTCAAATCTTTTTATTTAGAACCAACAACGAGAAAATCTGGCGATAAGATCATCCGGCAACGAGAATCCAGCACTCTCTCTTGTGATAACCCACGAACCACTAAGCCCGTAATAAGTTCAGATCCAGCGTTGATAATCCAACGATAAAACTATCGGAGACTAGAATCCGACGATAAGAAACTTCTTGTTTAGAAACATTGTGTTCAAAATCCGGCGACGAGAACCATCATGCTCGAAACCCTCCACCAAAATACACTCTCCCTGTTGCAATGTTGCATAATTCATTGGTTTGTAGAACTTAATATATACTGAAGTATTTAAATGACATTGTATTGGTATTATGATTATATCTAGATTGGTACTTATAACAAGGTGAGGAAGAATCAAAGTTTAAATGATGTTTATGAGATTTTGCATAATTAATTGGGTTGTTTGTACAGTAAGATAACACATGTAATGTAAAGTTTGGAATGACAAGTTTACGCAATGTTTATTTGTATTTGATTCAGTAACATTAGGCTTGATTCAAGGTTTAAATTCATCCAATGTTTCTAATTTTTGTTCACAGTAAGGTTTGTTCAGGTTTAAGTTGATTTTTATTTACACAATAAGGTTTGTTTAGGTTTAAGTCAAAGATGGGAGTTACTAATGTGGTAAAGAAAGGAGTAAGATAGTCATTCTCTAACAATTTTTTAATGAAATGGGTATTTTTGATATTTTTAGTTTTTAACAAGGGGAAATATGTAATTTAATTTTTTGGTTGGGTAAATATGTAATTTAATTTTTTGGTTGGGTAAATATGTAATTTATAAAGTTTATAGGGGGATATATGCAATTGCCCCTAAGTTTTATAACTACACCTATTTGGGAAAAAACTCCATTTAACTATTACAGTTAGATTTTTCAAGTGGTTTAGCTTTATGGCTTAGGTTTTAGGTATGCTGGGAGAGGGGTTAGGTTTTTTGGTGGGGTGGGGTTTAGGATTTTGGGTGGTGGTGGGTTTAATTATAATTATGCACATGTGCATATGTCAAATTTCCTGTAAAAAACAATTTTTTTGTACCCATCTGTTATTATTATATAATTACATGCAGTTTCTACTAAACCATCAACACAATAAAACAAATGATAATAGAAAAAAATATTCATATTACAAACCAACCATGTTACCACTAACCACCTACCTATAAACTTCTAATTATCTCACAACCTCACGTTCACCAATGGTGTCCCTTCTATTGCTTATTTGTCCCCCTTTTCATCTTCTTCCCCTTTTACTTTTCTTCTTACAGCACTCTTCACACCTTATTGATGCCTCATCTAACATCTCCCTTGTTTTTTCGTCCATCAACCTGAACAACGTATACTTCTCAAATTTATCACATTGTTTGTGTGTTTAAACAATTAATAATTAACATCTAATAGTCAACATGATAAATATACGTATATGCACATGTGCATATAAATATATATATATATAGGTAGAGGATCCAGTAGGAAAATTGTTTTTTATAGGAAGTGTAGGAATTATTTTCAACCATTAGATCAAATCTGATTGAATCTTTAGATGAAGGGCATTATAGACTTTTTGTCCATTTTTTTATTTATTACAATCCCACTAAATTAGCAACTAACATCTAGATATTTATGAAGATTAATCATCCTAAATTAACTAATTATTCATTATTTTTCATAAGAATCATAAGATATTCATATCAAATAAGTTGATCAATACTCAAAAACTTGTTTGATTCTTCAAACATATAACCCATCTCTATAACTTTTTCGATTATTCAAGTCATGGCAGATGGTTAACATCAGGAGTGTTTTATAATAACGTCAAGAGTGTTTTATAATGAAAGAGAAACTAGTATGCATTAATAAGGAGTGTTTTATAATATAATCGGGAGTGTTTTATAATAACATCAATAGTGTTTTATATTGAAACTAAACACAGTAGAAGTGTTTTAAAACAGTAGAAATGTTTTAACAGATACGAATCATGTTTAGTAAAAAAACACTATTATTTGGTTAGATTAGCAAAAAAGAGAGAGAGAGAGAGAGAGAGAGAGAGAGAGAGAGAGAACACTATTACTTTAAACCCACTATTATAGAAGATGAAGAATAACCGGTGCAAAGAAGGTTTTGTGGTTCTATTTGTTTTTTTTTCTTTTTGGAAGATGAACAAGTTTGAATGTATGAGAGAGATTATAATAACTAATAATATTTAAGATTAAAATTAAGATGAGAGAGAGGGGGGGATGATTTAAGGGTGAAATCAAATGGTTTCTATATCAAAATACAAGAAATGACATTACTACCCTCATTTAAAACACATATTTGACCATCCTACCCTTAATTATTAAAATATAATTAGAAGAATCTTAACAAACCCAAACTTTTAATCTCAACCATGCATTTCTAGATCCAATGGTTGAAAACACTTCCTACACAAATCAATTTTCCTACAGGAGCCTTACCCTATATATATATATATCTAAATTGCTTAAATAATTAATACCGAACTTTTTTAACTTCCTGATAAACGATTATGTCATCATCCTCAATTGCACCCGACAGCTTTTTTTGACCCTTTATACCTCGATTATAGCACAAAAGTTACATTCTTTGATTTTTATCCCATCTTGACTACAAATAATAAACTACACATAAGAAAACCAAACTTTCAATCATAATGCACATGTGTATTTAACTTTGCTTTTTTCATTACCACATAACATATGCACATGTGCGTTAGAGTGAAAAACCTTAATGATAACAATATTTCAACCTTAATACGCATGAGCATTAACATTAATTTTATCATTACCATACAAATTATGCACATGTGCATCAATATAAATCACCTTAACGGTATCAAATCGCTTTCACAATTTTTACCGTCCAGCCTATCCATTTCCTTCTGTGATAACATGAAGGAAATACTGGTTCCATCAAATGTATAACAAAAATACAATTCTTCCAAATATTTATAAATATTTGACCACATAATCCGAAACAACCAAACTGAACCAACCACACCCTTTACGGGTTTTGCACATAGTATAGGCAATTTCTGATGAGTCACAACAACAGACTCCATTGCCTTATTAAGTTGTGCAGCCACTAACAGCTGATCAGCATTCAGTCCACTCATGTTAATCTGATTAACTTGTTCCATTTCTGAAAATCAAACTTAAAATTATTAGACAATTAATTATATTTATTTAGTTTTTAGTCCAATAATTATCTCCATTGTCCAATAATTGTCACTCCAAAAGTCCAAGAGATCTAAACATTCCAGGAGTGGTTAATGATCTGAGAACAGTTAAGCAGCTCGAGTACTGAGCAGAATTCGAGAATAGTTATGCAACTCGAGAACTAAGCATAATCTGAGAACAGAACTGAATCTTGAGAACAGTTGCTTGTTTCGAGAACGCTTCTCAGATTCGAGAACACAGGCCATATTCGAGAACAATGTTCGGATTCGAGAACTGATCCTGATTCGAGAACAAGTAAAGACTCGAGAATAGGCTGTGATCCAAGAACTGTGTGCAAGCTCGAGAACAGGCTCCTACTCGAAAACAGTATGCAAGCTCGAGAACTGGCTGAGACTCGGGAACAGTGTGTATGCTCGTGAATAGAACATAACTCGGGAACACCTTCCAGTTGCACTCTCCTTTAAACCTGCCAAGATTAGAAAAACAAGATTTTTTGAAAAATATGGAAACCTTTTAAGTTTTTAAAAGATTTATTAACCGAAAATTTTGGTTTCCATTTCAACCACTATCCCGAAAGTTTTGTTAACCCAAAAATAACATTGAAACATATCAAATCAAAGGTTTGATCGATATTTGATGAATAATTTTTTTTTTAAAAGATTGGAAATTTTTAATTCAAATATAAAATTGCATATCAATCACCATGCACAAGGTTGTTAGTTTGTGAAACACTTATGAAAATAATCAAACCAAAACAAAAAGAAACACAAAGAAAGAACAACCTTTTTTCTTCATCTATGAAATCTCCTTGATTGATCTTCGTGTTGATACCGAACCGAGCCTTCACAAGACTACTTAGGCTCTGATACCAATTGTAAGTCCAGAATCCTCTCCGGAGTATCAAACACACCCAATTGAGTACGGAAAACAAGATTGAATGTAAGAAAAACAAGAAAGAAATGAAAGCCGAATGACTGTATTGCAAAAGTGCACACAACCTCTAACAGTCGTCTGGTACACTGAACTCGAGTACAAGAGAGTAAGAGAACAAAAACTAGTAAAACCACAAGCAACCCAAAATGTTCTAGGAACCCCCTATTTATAGATGCATGGAACGGTTCTCATACAATGGCCCAAAGGCCGAAACCCACTAACTCACTAGACCAAACTATGCAAAATGTCTAATGGGCCAAGACAGACGCAAACCTCTAAATTATGGCCCTATATATATTATTGGTTGTGATCAAATACACAGTAAAAAAAAGTAGGAAGTCGTAGAAAATGTATTAAAAAGAATCTCATTGAACTCATTTAAACGACATTGGAATTGTCTCATCAAACTCTACGATCTTAGTTTTTAGGTTTTTTTTTATTTTCGTATGTAGTTTTTAGAATTTTTATTAGATTATTGTGTCTTTTATGTGATATTGTGTCTCTTATTTTTATTTTCATCGCCA
>JAUTDX010002005.1:37500-53624 GCA_030844895.1 Ambrosia x helenae
CCCTAATACTAATAATAATAATAATAATAATAATAATAACAACAACAACAACAACAATTATTTAAATGATTATGGAGGACGGAGGAGGTGGAGGAGGATGGTGGCAGGAGGAGGAGGAGGGCAGACAGAGAGAGAGGTGGACGAGAGAGAAAGAGAGAGAGGTGGAGGAGGGAGGTGGTTGGTGGAGGAGGAGGGAGGTGGGAGGAGGGAGGTGAAGGAGGGAGGTGGTTGGTGGAGGAGGGTGGTGGTTGGTGGAGGTAGAGGAGGGAGACGATAGAGAAAGTGAGAGGTAAGACTCGTTCTCAGAAAGGTCAACGGTTGAATAGCTATGTAAATATGACATCATGAGACCCGGAAGTCGAGATGGGATGAGGGTTTTGGTGGTGGTGATGTTTTAAGGTTTAGTTCAAATGAGGAAGAAGCTGATCACGTTTTGGTTAAATCTGAAATCTTGACGGCCGTCGAGGCCTCCACGGGCCGTGGAGGCATTAAATGTCCAAACCTAATACATTTTGACGGGCCGTCGAGGCTCCCACAGCCCGTGGTGAAACACCTTTTCAGACCTTTTCAGTCTGAACACCCTGCTTTTGCAGGAGGTTCATAATATAACCTCCTACCTCGTATTAGGACGGGTCGTGGAGGCCCCCACGACCCGTCTTTTTTACCTGATTTGGCCACAACGGGCCGTGGGGGCCTCTACGATCCGTAGGAGGGATGTCTAGGGTTTTTGGGGGGTGTCTGGATAGCATCACCCTTTAATAAAAATAGTTGCTAAGCATAACAACCTAGACAATTGTTTTAAAAAATATAAAAAATTGATAACAGGGACCAAAAGAGTCATTTTAGCATAACACAAGGAGGAAAAGTGTATTTTACTCCATTTAAACAATGGTTGCTTTTGTCATTTATCTCAGGCGTTGTTAATGTTGATGAATTCCAAGCTTAAAATAGTTTTCACCTCCCACCTTTCCTCTCTCTTACTTTCTCACTCTACAGAACCTTCTCTCTCTAAAAACTTTCTCTCTCTACAATTTTCTGTCCAAATTCTTCTCAATCATCGGCATACACGACACCTCCATCACACATTCATCAGCATCCACATTTACAATGGTAATAATTCATCAAACACTTTGGATACATACATGTGTGTGTTCTTGATTCTTGATGTTATAATATAACCATGAAATATTGATTTTTTTCTGAATATTAAACAATGCAGCAGCAACTGGTTCCTCCATGGCTCGAGAAGCTTCTAGAAACCACCTTCTTCTCCATCTGCCGTACGCATGGCGCCGCCGCCAGAAGCGAGTGTAATATGTACTGTCTTGATTGCAACTCTGATGCTTTCTGCTATTATTGTAGATCTTCCCGCCATAAAGATCATCAAGTCATTCAGGTCATTCATTAATTACCATATTCTTTGTTATGTCTTTCTAGTGTTGATAGATGATTGTGCATTGACAGCCTCATTACCTTCTAATGCGGATTGGGTGAAGCAAAATTGCTCTGGATTGAGCCTAGGTTTTTTTTAACCCAGTGCGTCTTCGGGCAGAGAAGATGGTGGCAGACCGCCATCATTTAAAAGGAAACCCATAGCCAGAAGGCGCACTGTGGTAAAAACCTTTGGCTTAACCAAAAAAAGAATCTCATAGTCGGCCTTTAAGCGGTGGGTTTCCTCTTTTGGGTCATCACTCCGTCTGTTTTGTGGGCGGTCTTTTGCCATTGTGTTTACTTGGGTGGTTAGCTTTTGTGGTCGTTAAAATTAGTATACGTTTTCACCGTTTTGTGTGTGTACTTTCTTAATTTCAATCGAGATTTTATCTACAATGATGTAGTCTATATCGATTTCCAATATGGAGGTTATGAGTTAGAGACTTGCCAGTGGTTTTACCACAGTGAGTTGTTGGGCGGTGGATTTCCTCTGAAATGGTGGCGTGCCAGGGCATCTCACAGTTTGTGTTCGCGAGTGTTGGTGCTTTTTGCCTGGTGATTGGGTTTTTGTTTGTCGTTAAAAAAAGTTACTGTATGTTTTGACCGTTTTGTGTCTTTTTTTTTCGGTTCTAGTCGATACAACGACAATGTCATAATCTACAATCATTTTGGTTTTGATTTCAGATAAGAAGATCATCATATCATGATGTGGTTAGGGTTTCCGAGATCGAAAACGTGTTAAACATCAATGGAGTGCAGACATACGTGATCAACAGTGCTAGGGTTTTGTTTCTAAACGAAAGGCCACAACCCAAATCAGGCAAAGCTGTTTCTCACATTTGTGAAATTTGTAGCAGAAGTCTTTTGGATGCTCTTCGGTTTTGCTCATTAGGCTGTAAGGTAATAATAATAGTTATAATAAATATATTATATTATTAGTATTATTGTTGTTGTCATTGTTATTTAATACCTAATTTCTTGCCTTTGGTTTTTTCACAATGTGGACATTACAACTCACCCATATGATATTGGCATGGATGATGTACTGGATTATTATCATGACGTCATCATGTATGTATTAAACAAATTATAAACAACACATCATCCACCAAAATAATGTTACATACATTATTAGGAATTAGGACTGTGTATTTAATGAAATGTTATTTATCTTTTGTTAGTTTTTTAAGCTTTATGTTAAAAAAAAAGTATTTGACGATTTCTATAGCCGCGACTTTTGTCAAAAGTCGCAGCTAAAAGAGACTTTTATTGTAGTGTTTGTTTTGGGTTACATTTATTTATTGTGAATGAAAGTAATGACGGAATTTGACTATGTGACATATATGTGATGAATGTAGCCGTAGTTTTGTGAGTAAAAACTTTTACTTGATAAATAACATGTGTATGTATCATTTTTGTTTGAAAGAAAGTATTTATTTATCATGATTGAAAGTAAAGACAATACTTGAGTTAAAAGTGTGACTTGAATGCAAATTTAACGTAGGTTTGGAGATTAAAGCATTTTAGTGAATAAATAACATGTGTTTGTATCATTATCATTATCTTTATGTCATTGTTTTTTCACTACCCACATTAATGATTACATAATGGCAATCACTATCTTTTGATCGATAGACACTGACCTTTCTAATCTTTTTTTTTTAAAAAATGAAAACATTTATGTTATTTTCAAGGAGGTTCATTTTATATTATTTATATTTTTTAAATAAAGGTTGTAGGAATAAAAAGAAATGGAAACACAAGCTTTATGTTAGAGGAGATATCATCATCAACAACAAGAATGATGTCATCATCATCAACAAGAAGAGGGGAAGAAGAATTGCGTGAAGGCTCACAACAAGACATTTATCCACCCACACCTCCTTCAACTTCATCCACTAGGAGAAGAAAGGGGATCCCTCATAGGGCTCCTTTTGGATCATAATATACACACACATTTGTATATCGTATAATCTTTCAATACATAACTGATTTTAACCTGAAAATACCTAAAAAACGTATAGACATATTTACGTGTTGCTTTTGATTTATAAGGTGTTTTATGTAACCAGATAATCTACTATTGTCATATCCCTCATTATGACAATTAAGCATTACGCTAAAATGCTTATGCAGTTTTTACGATTTTCTACTTAAACACGATTATGTATTGAAAGCAGCATAATATTTAAGTAAATTACTCAACTACCCAAAAAAAAAAAAAGACAAAATCACCTTCCATTCCCCCTTTTTCTTTATGCAACTCATCAAGATTGACAATTTGTTTCAAGAGTAAACATTTATTGTTGGCATCCTTCCGAAAGGCTTTTGGAATGTCTTTTACATGCTTATAATTCAAGAAAGTACAACGTACGATAAAGATATTAAAATTGTCTGTTATTTAACAAGGTGAAGAGTAAACTCTCTTTGACATTGTAATTGTAAATCATGATAAATAACTCAAATATTATGTCATTTTAAATTCATTCAGAAGTTTGATGATTCTTGGAACTGAGGTTTAGTGATGAAACAAATCAAGTCATCTTTAGGTTGAATATATGTATCATTGTATTTATTACATCAATAAGACAAGATAAAGATTATTTAAGCCTCCATTGATGTACAAGTTTCAACCAAAAAGTTGGTGGTAATATACGTTATATATGTGTTTGAGGGTGGAGGGTCCCAAGTAGAAAACAAAACCTCTTGTTCGGTGAGGCCATAAGCCAATAATTCATAATTGTTATTTATAGTTGAAAGGTGTACAAACAATTAAGAAAGTAAAGCAAAATTTTTGTGGAGTCCATTTTATAATTTTGGTTGGCCCCCCAACCCACATGGGCCGTTAACAAAAATAAATCTTTTTTTTTTGTTAATTAAAGTTCCCTTAATTTTATATACAGAAAGCAAAAGTTGGGTAAAAGTCATGTTTCTTTGATGGAACCTAGTTTTTGGTAAAAGTCATGTTTCTTTGATGGAATCTATTTTTTTAATGGAATCTATTTTTTTTAATGGCTAATTTCCTCCATTATTTTTATACCATTTTATTACAACCCTTTTTTTTTTTTTTTTTGCCTCTTATGAGGCTTAAACTCCCAACCTCGCCTTTAAACCCCAACACCTTTTATCACGACACCACAAGGGGTGTGGGTTGATGCAACCTAGTTTAGTTGGCTAAGTGGGGTATTATGGACGGATAGAAAAGGTATACGTTGCTAGAAAACTTGATAAGTTCGGACAAAGATTTGCTTTTGTTAATTTCTTGGACGTTAACAATAAAGAAGAGTTGGAGGGGTCGATGAAGAACATTAAGATGGGTGATAATAAGTTGTTCATAAGACTTGCAAAGTTTGTGGACGGAGAGTTCGCAGGGAAGCAGATGAGAAGCAACGATAAAGGACATCCAGAAAAATCTAAGGTAGGGCAGAATGAAACAGGGGACAAGTCTGGTGCGGAGGAGGTTTATAAACTGGTCGGTACGCAGTTCCGGGGTAAACTTCTTAATCAGGAAGCACGGACAAAAATGGATATTATTGACGTTGCACCGAATGTGTGTGCATTTTCAAACTAGATTGACTTGGCTGTGATTGGAAGAGTGGAAGAGTTTTCGAGATTGATTTCTTTTAGGAGAGATCTGGACGATTATGGAATGAAGAAGGTGGAAATCCGGTACCTGGGTGGTTTTTTTGTGCTATTGAAATTCGAAAATAAGGAGGAGGCAATAGAGTTTTTGGATGCAAAAGAGTGATAGGGAGCTTGGTTTGGCAAAGTGGAATTTTGGAAGGGACAACTATTTTGGTATGAACGTGTAGCGTGGTTGAAGATTTATGGCGTTCCTTTATCCTTGGCGCTGACACCGGTGTTCAATGTCATTGCCTGTAAGTTCGGGAAGGTTATTCAGTCGGCATTTGTTTCCGATGAAGAGGCGGATCTGTCTTTCACTTCCATTGGAAGCGTATAAAAGATAGGATTGCCTTAAGGTGGGAAAATAAAATTGTCCAGGTTTGGGTTGAGGAAGATATGAGAGATTGGGTTCTAGATTGTTTAATCGATGATCAGGAGGAGGATTTTGACAAGATTTCGAAATCGGTAGAGTTGCAGGATCATGATGAGGTGTCGGAGGCCGACCTTCCGGAGATGACACAGGAAGTTGACCGGCCGGTGGGTAACTTACCAGAAACGTCTAATAAGGAAACTGCGGATGTTTTGGAAGATGTTAATGTGATAAACGTGCAACAGCAAACAACATATTTGGTGGAAGATTTTGATATAGAGCATGTTAATATGGAAACTGTAACACCCCAACCGATGGCGGAATCATCGAGGTGCCACGTAGTGACGATTGTTCAATAGCTCATGGACTAAAGTGTAAATTTAGATACATTGATTAAATAGTTTATTACAATGAAATAAAATACAACAAGTCTAAATGTCAACTAATCTGAAATACAATGAATCAAAATCTAAATATAAATCCGAAAGCTTAAAAAATGCATCTCAAAATAACCTGAAACATGCACAAAATAATTTGGTCAATACAAAATTGTATTGGTGAGCATACCCTGTTTTAAATACATATAGTAGAAAAAGTGATTAGCAATTCATGTGTTGTATACCGTTTGCAATTATGTATTTAAGCAGTATCAGTCAAAATCAACCCTAAGACAAGATAACACTTTGAAAACCATTTTTGAGTATAATGAATCACAAGACAATGACCAAGGTCTCTCAACAGAGTCACAAGGGGTATATACCATAGTACTATTCATTGAAATGCAAGGCCACAACGGTTAATGATTTTGACAGCCATAGATACACACAAATTAACGTAAAGCAAACACACATGAGAATTGCATTTAGTAAAAGAATAACATTTTGTCATAATGTACATGAATAGCCCAAAAAGTGTAAAACATGAAAAAGGGGAAAGATATACTCACAGTTTGCGAAAGCGATCAAAATCCAACTTAAGCGGTCGTGAGCTAAGTAATGAGAATTCCGAGGAATTCATCCTATAATGTATATGTATATAAATACTAATTAGGAAAAGTCTAAGAGTCTAAGGTAACTAGGGTCTAAGGCATTAGGGTTTGCTAAGTCGATTTGGGGAATTAGAGTTTTGATGATAAGTCGAATTAATATAACAGTTGTATACCAAAGTTTGTATATATGGTTTAGGTAATATAATTAGTACCAATTGAATATTTAGATAAAAATATGTTTGAATAATTAAGGCAAAGAAATTTAATTATTTACTTTAACTAAATTAAACAAATATAATAATCATAAATGTATAAATAAATAATTATGCGTTACACCATAAACCAACAAATAATAGTTAAGACCTCAACACAAGAGTATCTCTATTTTATAAGAAAAATATTTATAAAATAGATGTTAAATAATAAAAATCATTGAAATAATATAAAAAAACTAAAAATAAAAAGAACAATACTTTATAAGAATCATAATAGTAATAGCATTAACAAATAATATTGAAGGAGAAAACCATTAGAAATAACGTAAACATTATAGCCAATCGAATGAATCAAATAAAAAACTTATAGTCAATCGAATGAATCTAATGTAAACGCTATTTATGTGCTTGTAAGTCAAATGGAATAACAAAAACATATAATTATAGGAATATGAGGTAGAGTAAAGATCAAATACATATAGTTTTTTTGTAAGAACTGTGAGAATCAAAGGGGGTAAAAAAAATTTATTTTTTTTTTAGAATTTTTTTTTCCCATGTGCTTAAACATTCTTTCTAGATGAATAATACAAAAAAAAATTTAAAAAAAAAAAATTTTTTTAGTGTAATTACGTCATTAAGGTAAATACATTAGTTTACACTAGAGTAATTATGTAATTACTCTACACGTAATTACTCTACACCAAATTTTTTTTTTTATTTTTTTTTTAGTTTTCAATACTATAATACATGTTTAACAATATGGGGAAAAAAAATTTAAAAAAAAAAATTAAAAAAAAAATACCCTCCTTTGATTCTCACAGTTCTCACCAAAAAAGCTATTTGTACCGGATCTTTCCTCATATGAGGTATTTGTTTAAGTAATTAACACAAGTATTTGTTTATCATAAAGTTAAGTTATTAGGCCACTCGCAGTGGTGGTGATGGGGGCTTGATGGCCACTCATAGCGCCAGGAACACCACCCTCCGGGCGCTATGGTGGTGTGGGTGATATCCATCGTGAGGTGGGGAGGGCTAGATGGTGATGACGAAGCAGGTGTTGTGTATATTTGTATATTTAAATAAAATAATAATAATAATAATAATATTTTAATCTTTATAAAGCATCCATCAATCCCATCATCCACTACATAGTCACTTTACATCATGCTCTTATCAAGTCCCTCATCTTACTTTATTAATTTTTTATTCCATAAGCCCCATCACAACCCCCCCCCCCCACACACACACTACACATGCTCTTAGAACTATGGTCACCTAATAAAGTCAAACATGTAAACTCACCGCTTTGACCCATTCTGTTTGTGATTTTATATGTTATATGTAGTATGATTTTTTAATGAACATGACAAATGAGTAATTTTTTATTGAACAAGTCAAATTGCTAATAATTTTTTTTATTGAAGATGTTAAATAGTAATTTTTATGACACTTGATTAGTTTGTGCATTTGTTAATTGAAATCGGGTTAGCGCATCCGACATGTTAAGGATATGATTTGTACTTGATTGAGTACAACAACTTTGAAGGTTAATTTTATGGCACTTGATTAGTTTGTACATTTGTTAATTGAATTGGGGTTGTCGCATCCGACATTTAAGGTTATAACCTGTACATGATAAAATACAACAACCTTGATCTAAACATCAAATTCATGTTTAGGGATATAGTGGTGTGCGTTTATAGGGAATTTGTTGAACGTTATATTATGGCTCCCCCACCTTCGACGCGCCAGAACCTGGGATCGTCGCCGTGGAGGCACCGTCCCTCCGCCGTGACTGGTGGTAGATACTCACCGGGCACCTGTGTCTCTCTCTGATGTGAATCTGTGTGTGTTGTGAAAAAGAAATGGGAAGAGGGTTTGAGGGTGGGTGTCAAATGGAACCGTTCACAAACGAAATTACACAGATGGCCTCCATTGGAATGGAAGTTACAAGAATACCCTTGGATACTGTTGCCTAAGGTGTTGTCATTTAATATATATAGTAATAACTGAATGATTAATTATGCATAATTAAACATAAATAAGACTAAAAATACAAGACATGATCCAAAAATATTATTTTTATACAAAATAAATACATTCTGTTGTAATAAATGAAATTAATTTTCCCATAATTTTTGTAAACTTATTTATATTTAAAACTGATTTAATGAATTTAATCATGTTTAAAGGATTAAAAATAGGAAAATTAATAAAAATAAATGTTTTCTTAACCAATAATTTTTATTTCAGTTCAGGATGATTGGAAATAATTTATCACAAATTTTGAGATTAAAATCATTAAAAATAAGAAAAAATTATATAAATAAGAAAAAATTGAATTTTCTATAAATGTTATAAAAAATTGAATTTTCTATAAAATTATATAAAATCATTAAAACCTTAGTACCTGACATGGAAACTAGGTGGAAACCATAAGGACTAAGTGTGTAATTTTTTCTATAAGCTTTATAAAACATAATTTTGGTTTCATAAAAAAGGTAATTAATTATTTTTATTTAATTAAACTTATTTTATTCATAATTAATTCATATAAATTTGTTTTTAATCATTTTTATATCAAAATTTCACAAAAATTTTTTTTAACATTTTGAAACAGGAATATGAATATGTTTTCAGAAAAATTGAAAAATTTATATTTTTAACTTATTAAAGTAAGTATTTACTTTATACAATAAATTATCTTATTTATTTTTGGACGTGTCACTGACTTTCTAACGTCAAGTTGTCAAGACCCATCTTATTTGGGTGTATGTGGTTTGGAATTTTGTGTATACATTTATAAAATATCTTGTTTGAAAGAAATTATAATAACATGATAAAGTCTGAAAAAAGGTATCTTAACATGAAAAAGATAAAAATGATTTTGAGCTTTTGACCTAATAAATTAATGACATTTCTAAAAAATAATTTTTGAAAAATTATTTTTATTTTTGTTTTAAATAAGATAATTTATTGTATAAAGTAAATACTTACTTTAATAAGTTAAAAATATAAATTTTTCAATTTTTCTGAAAACAGATTCATATTCCTGTTTCAAAATGTTAAAAATATTTTTTGTGAAATTTTGATATAAAAATGATTAAAAACGAATTTATAATGAATTAATTATGAATAAAATAAGTTTAATTAATTAAAAATAATTAATTACCTTTTTTATGAAATCAAAATTATGTTTTATAAAGCTTATAGAAAAAATTACACAGTTAGTCCTTATGGTTTCCACCTAGTTTTAATGTCAGGTACTAAGGTTTTAATACACATAATTAACCTTTTAATTTAAATGTTTCATTTTTGCCCCCTAGATTTTAACGGAGTTAGTTAGATTTTAACAAAGTTAGTCCTAATACCTGACATTGAAACAAATTAAAAGGTTAATACCTTAAGCTGAAACAATAAAACCTTAGTACTTGACATTGAAACTAGGTGGAAACCATAAGGACTAACGATGTAATTTTTTCTATAAATAATATAAATAACAAACCAGGAAAATAAATAAAAAAATCCAACAACCCGTGGTCTAAGGGACTCGAACCCGGTCCCTGGTCAGCACAACACACACACTCTCCACTAGGCCAAATCCTGTTTTGTTGATTTATTTGAAAGATTAATTTATTTAACTATTAATTCATAAT
This sequence comes from Ambrosia x helenae, assembly GCA_030844895.1. Lineage (NCBI taxonomy): Eukaryota > Viridiplantae > Streptophyta > Magnoliopsida > Asterales > Asteraceae > Ambrosia > Ambrosia x helenae. The sequence continues at coordinate 47,785 of JAUTDX010002005.1, forward strand.
CATCTTCTTCCCCAAAACAACATAAACCCTAACCCTAACCCCAATTTAATAAACCCGATCAAGACATGATTACAGATCAGTGATAAGGGGCTTTCGATCGGAATATCATTAAGATAAAAATGGCAACAAGAATTTAAACTTACAAACACGTTTTATGCTCGAAAAAGAAGCAACAAGGTTCGACACTTTGAAGCAAAATCCAAGCGGTTCTGGTAACATTTTTGGTTCGTTTTGAAGTGGGTTAGATGCGAAGAAGGTGCAGAAATGAATTAGTAATATCAATTTTATATAAAGGTCGATCAACTAGGCGTTTGAACTTGATATTAATGGTCCGATCGGTTACACACTTGAAGCGACTTTACCCTCACCAATGCTCATTAATCGTGTTTTAATTTTATCTAAAAATGATTGGAACCTATTAAAAATGGAAGGAGAAACGGTTTGGCATTAACACAACGGGTTTTAAAGCATTAAATCGTGGAATTTGGACTTCGCCGGAATTTACTCCGGTGGCCGGAGTTTTCTACCGGAAAAAACGTGACAGGAGGGAAGGGAAGCTTTCAAAATGTTTCAGATTTTGACAATATTGGTCCCTGTGGTTATAAAATTAATATATTTTTATGTAAAACCTAATAATTATCTTATAAAACTTAACCAAACTAACTAACTTTAAACATTAACCAATACTAAACTTTTTTTTAAAACTATATTTTTTTTTACTTTTATCAAACCACAAAAATAAACCCATGTTGTTTATAAACTTTAAACGTATAACCAAACATCTAAGAAACTTTAAAATCGAGACTTTTATAAAATCAATATCGAATAACGTAATAAAAAACAATGATAAACATTAAGTTCGCTCTTTTTTGTGTTTACTAAAAAAGATTAGGTAAATTTAAAAAAATTTAAAAGAGTCAAACATAGACAGAGAAAACCATCTACGTCCCCTTCGGCCCAAAACAGAGTATGAAGATGCCCAAACGATGTGATCCTTTTGAATTGGGTGCATTATTGAGCTTAAGTGATGAGCCTACTTCAGATGAAGGAAGCCCTATAGAGGAGAATTCTTGCTCAACCCAATTTTTAAATCCTGACTTAAACTTGGTAGGAGGTGTGGGTAGTGGGGAACAGAGTTTAGATAAAGAAGGCTGTGAAGCTTTCGAAGATGAAGAGGATGAGGCGACAAGATGCAATAAGTCTGCTCAGTTTGATTCAGTTGGCGATAAGGAAGATACTCAATTTTCGCTGGTTAGTAACTTGGTCAATGAGGAATTTCAAGCTACGATTAATCTGGGAAAGAAACTAGGAGCCGAGAACTTGGAGAGGTTCGATAGTAGGTATGAAAATTGGTAGAGAGTGAAGGTAGTCAATTGTTGAAATCATGAACATCTTGTGTTTGAATATTAGAGGTTTGGGGGCAAAAAGAAATCCTAAGTGGGTTAGAAAGATGAGGAAAGAACAGGAGGCTTCAATTATTATGTTTCAAGAGATGCTTATGAGGTCTCTTGAGAAAGTGGATTTGGATGTGTATCGGGGTAGAGGTGATTTCGAGTATGACTTTGTAAAGTCTACCAGAAGGTCAGGCGGTTTACTGACTATGTGGGATTCAGGTTTTTTTAGAAGGGGCACGCTCAAAACAATTGAAATTTCATATGGATTTCAGGAGTTCTCAAAGGAAGTTGAAAAGCTGTCAATATTATAAACGTATATGCACCACAGGGGGTAGTAGAAAAACGATTGTTATGGGATAATATACAGTATGTGGTGAATTCGGGGAGTGGTTTATGGATAGTGGTGGGTAATTTTAATGCAGTCAGATTTGTGGAGGATAGAAGGAACACTCAATTCGATGGGTCGAGTTCGAGAGTTTTGAATGACTTTATTAAAGAAGCCGATTTGCATGAATCAATTTTAAGGGAAATATGCTCACGTATTTTTCGGGTAATAAGATGAGTAGGATTGATCGTATCTTAGTTTGTTGGAAGGTTTTTAACGAGTGGCCGGTGGCAGAGTATAGAGCTTCACCAAGATTTCGTTCAGATCAATGTCCCTTTGTTTTAAAAACGGAGTCAAGGAATTTTGTTCCGAACCCATTCAGGTTCTTTAACTTGTGGTTACAGAGAGCTGATTTCAGATGGAGGTGATAAAAGCAAATGAGGAGTTTGTGGGAGGTGGGGAACCAGATTTAACTTTAATGCGAAAATTCAAGCATTTGAGACAGAGGATAAATAAGTGGAAAGAGGATAAACAAAGTGCTGAAAATGATGAAGAATCGGTGCTACGTGCTGAACTTATTACATTGGAGCAAAACTTAACAGATAGAAGTTTGGATGAGTCGGAACAGTGGGTGTGGGAAGAGGCGAAGAAAAGGCTATATGAGATAGAAGAGTACGAATTATTGGATTTGTAGCAGAAAGCAAGGAATACAAGGGCTAGGTTTGGAGACGATAACACTACTTTTTTCATGGTGTTCAAAATTCGACTTCAAGTTCACCAATTGAATTTGAAGGAATATGAATTTAAGATTTTCAATTTGATTCGATGCGAAATTTGAATTCATATCATACATACATACATATATTGTAATTATATACACACTAGGTTAGTACCCGTGCGATGTGCGAGATTCCCTACATTATTATTCATAACGAATATAACTTATCATATAAAGAAAATAACTTACAGTGTTAATTGTTTATTGACATATTCAGATTAACAAATGTTATTCGGATTAACGAATATTCTAAATAACTTGACATGATTTCTATCTATTTTACTAATGAATGTTAATTACATATAAGTTGTCGTATATGAATTATATGATTCGTTTATAGTTATATTATATTTTTGCGTCGGCTCAAGCGTTAAAGCTAAACGTTGTTGATAATAAAAAATGATTATACTTGACCATAAAAATGCAAATGTACAAAATATAAACATTTCAATTAAACTGCCAAAATTAGTGGACTATATAAAGACCCATTTAAAAGGTAGATGTTACCATGTCAACATAATATTAACATGTGATACCAAAACAAACAATCAAGCACACCAGGAAAAAATAAACCCCTACATAATTTGGTAGCTGCATTGCTAACTTCACATAGTAGTCATTGTTCAAACTAAGATTACTTCAAAAAAAAAAACAATACGACCTATTTATCCACATCAAAAGTTTGTCTTTAGGCCTTGCGCTTCTTAATTTCTCACTTCTTCATTTTGAAAATTGAAGTTAGCACCAACATACCTTCAGTCTTGATGTATCTAAACGTGGCAGTATTACCATTTTGTATTGCATTTGCTTTCAACCATGCAGCCCGAATTTGAACAACAAACCTAGTGTCTTCTTTTGATTTTTCAATCTGAAGCGACAATTGAACTTCAACACCTTGAAGATTCCTTACAGTCATGTAACTACCTTATTCAAGTTTTGCCATCTCAACAACTCTCTTTGGGAGACGGCTAAGTAAAGTAAACATATAAACATTTATAATGCAAACTAAAATAACATATAATACACTTTTCGAATAACTTACTAATGAGGTTAAATAAAGATGAACAAAAATACTTACAATGCGATGTCGAGCAATAACGGTGAAGTCATGATAAACTTTAGCATTTACTTCAGCTGGGATCTTTTGAAAATGGTTAGATCCTATATCTTTGTCCTTAACCTAAAGAACTTCTTCTTTTAGAATTATAAATTGACAACCAGTCTCAAGAAACATGTTAAGCTTAATCTTTTGTTATGCTTAATGATCTAAGAAAGCTAAGACGTTTTACTTAATCATTTCCAAATTTTGGTATTGAAGATACCAAAGTGTACTACCCAACAAACTTAGATTACTCCTAATCGCACACTTAAAGGGCAATGCCATTTTGCGTAATTCAAAGACTAAATATAAATTGGATCACACAGACGTAGAAATTATCATATTACTTTGTTTAACAATATTAACAAATAAACTAAAGTTAAATTAAAAATTAATCATAAATCGTAAAGAAGCATTTAAAGCCAACTTTAAAATTAACAACCAACCTAATATAAATTGAAATAAATTCAAGTACAAAATCTCAGCAACATTAAAGTTATTTTTAACTCCTAAGTTGATAAAAAGCACGCGAAAACTACAGACGATCTAGAAACCAATATACAAATTAATTAGAAGCAAAATTTAATCTACCAACATTCTTTTAAGTCTTACCACATAAAGTTAAAGACTTAAAAACAGCAAATTGAACTGTTAACTAAAAGATCATGCCAAAAATTCGAAGAAATCTCAATACCTATGTAGAATTCATATGTATAAAAATTAAATTAAAAATTAAGCATACATACCAAAACTTATATTAACCATTAACAATGTTTTAATAGATTCTTAAAAGACAAAAAATGTTTTTACCCCATACATCCTACAAAACCTTCCATTCATATCCCCTAACACTAAAACAACAAAATCGGGGAACATTCCAACCTTCAAAAGCATAATGTTTTAGTCAAACCCTACTACCATAATGTCATTCCCATATACAAAAGAAGAAAACTTAACATTCTACATATTTAGCTTCTAACTAAGGACGTGAAATAACCAACATACATTCCCTTTGGACATACGTAATATGATACCGACTACCATTACATAAACCAAGCTTCTTCATACACGACTTCCATTCTGTCACAGCATACCTCGTTTTACTTCCAGATCCTTCAACACGCATCTTCTTATTAACAATATTTCAATTTTCAAACTGAAGACGCAAGGCATTAACATTCTGAAACCTGCAATCCTTTGCAAACGGTTTTGGAAAACGCTGTAAAAGATTTGTAAGAAAAAATAAAAATTCACATATAATTGAAAATTATATAAACAAATTAAGTAAATATGAACTATAAATATGAACTAAAATATGGTTAAGTAGTAAGAACTTACAAAGCGGTATCTCACTTTTCTAATAACTTTAGGATCATGACCAGCAAATTTAGAGGTAACTTCAATATCACTATAGATATTACTTGCAGAATCAATTAGTACATCACCAGATAGACCATCAACATCATGAGATTAAACCACTTGAAACTTCAATCACTTACCAACTGGAACGTGTTGTTCAATATTTCCATTCCCTACAGCTTCTTGGTCAACCCGCATTCCATCGCCACGAAACAGATATAACTTGAATGAAAAATCCCCAACCTTTTCAAACATTAGAAAATCTCTATGCGCAATTTAAGAGCTTCAATACCACTACTCCAACCATCGGTGAAAAAGTATCCATTCCACAAATAATCTATTCAGACTGTCCATTGATACACATTTCCAAAACGTATGATAACCGGATGCTGAAGCATTTTTCTTTTTTTTTTAAATGATGTTTGTTATAACCATAAGGCAAATTCTACATATTTAAATGAGAAATATAACCACATTAGAAAGTTTTATAAATAATTATATAAAAACTATAAAAATAATTAAAACAAAGGAATGCAATTTAAAGATTTACTATCTTTGTAGTTGCGGTACTACAAATCAAAATGGGAATGTCTTCAATACATCTTTTGTTTGCACAAACTTTAAAAGTGCCATCTTTAAAGTAACATGTTCAAAACTACTCAAAGAGAACTGAATCTTCTTCCTTAATGTGAAGATCCTTTACAACTTCGTTCCATCAGTTAGTTATCTGAAATGAGTTGGAATGTTGTTCAACATTTGCACCCCTTATCTTCCCATCATCTATGGTTATCAGAACAGGACCCACATGGAAAATTATGCTCTTCATGTAACAGAATGTAACATGGCGGAATTGACTGTTAATATACTATAATTAACATTAACCTT
>JAUTDX010002006.1:0-49103 GCA_030844895.1 Ambrosia x helenae
ATAGGCGAAAGAAGTTTGACAACTTGCTGATAACATGGTGGTGCAACTTGGGAAAGGGGTATGTGTACTAACATAGAGCAGTCTTAAGGACCAGAGAAAGAAATAGTTAATGGTATGACAACCACAAAAAACATGTTAATACTTTTTGTAGTGGCTGTTGTAAATGTAATGTTCTTCTGCTTGTTTGTAGACACAACTCAAAGAGACCGAGGAAGAAATTGGTGACTCTATGACAAGGACAAAAGTCTGGAATTACATGTGGCAAAGGAGCTCGAAATATAATGAAAGCAACCAAGAAGAAAATTGTCACTATTGATTTCAACTTCAACTTACAATCGAGACGAGTGACATGTGAAAACGACTGTTCTTTCATGCATGAATGTGGAGCTTACAACAAAAAGAGTCGAGACATGTACCTAATGATGTTAGGTTGTTTGAACACTTATGTTTTTTGATTAGAATGCTAATTTGGGCGTGTATGTTTCTATAACTGTTTTTGTATTTGTTTGTATATATTTAAAAATTATTATTTAAATAAATTGTGTTTATTATCTACACATATAAATTATTACCAACACATCAATATATATTATTTCTACATTAAGATCATGCCTACAAATGTTAAGATCAATACCTACACATTTTTTACATTTACCTACACATAATTAGCTGCCATGTTGGATTCCACGTCAGCTGCCATGTCATACCCAATCTAACAAGTTGCTACATTTCTACCCAACACATATATATTACTTTTAGCCACACATATATGTGTAGGTATATCTTGCTTTATACCTACACATAATAAATGTGTAGGTAATAATCTATATCTACAGTGCTGAGTCTACACATGATAACACTTAATTTATGTGTAGGTAAACGTAATACTAACACATTATATGGTTTTTCCTACACATGCCATGTGTGGGTAAATACCCAAATTTTATTGTAGTGTAATAGCATTACTGACGACATGTCTTCATAATTTGACAAAGATCGAACGGTGCATAAAGCACTTCAGATGTCAGCCTCGTCAGATCATGTTGACGGTCCATAGCGAAACCTGATGTCCGCCTACAGAAAATGATCAGTAGCGACGACTTTTTGCAAGTAGTCTCTAATGGTTGTTCGTGTCTATTGCTCACGTTTCTTGTGTGCGTGCCTTCAACATATGGCGTCCACGGCGTTACCAACGAACATTTGATGAAGGAACTGTTTGGTAGCTAATGAATGGTCATTAATTAAGAGGCTACATCTGAATAGTTTATAGTCTCTTAATGATTAAGATATAATCTTAAGTATGAATGGTTAAGAGGTAACATATTAATGGTTACCTCTTAACCATTTAAACTTAAGGTTACATCTTAACTATTCAGATATTACAAACCATTAAGATGTAGCCTATGAAAATTTGTTAAGAGGCTACCAAATAACCTGAAGAGAGTAACAACAATAAGAGGGAGGGGTTTGTTGAAATTTTTAGGGAAGGAATACCTATGGAAGTCGTCTTTCAAGTTATGTTTAATTATTTTAATTAATAAAATATTATATTTAGATTCAGCGTCATCATAATATTTGAAAAAAAAAAAAAAAAAAAAAAGGTCACGTAAGCATATTAAAAGAAAGTTCAAAAAAAAAAAAAAGGGAATGTCACAAAGTTTCGAACTGAGCAAAAAAAATAGTAGTAGAACATTCATTAAAAGTTGAGTAATCAAATTGAATATAAGTATAAATAAGCTTGTAGTAAAACTTGCTTAATTCAACATCTTTTAAAATCATTTCGAGTAAAACTTACAGCAATTCGGTTTGCTTACACCCTTCCTATAGCTTGTAAGCCTAGTAAAAGTTGCTTAATTCAATACTAGGTTTTTGTGCTTGTACCGACAAAACCAGTATAACTTCTCATATTCACAAACACTTGGGGTCCAAAGTAATGACCTTTTTAATTTTATTCAAATTGATAGGTTTCTTCCCACGAGTTTAAATTAAAAGATTTCGTGGGAAAGAACATATTGAGAAAGTTGCTCGAATGGTCCCTGTGGTTTGCACTTTTTTCACCTATAGTCCCCAAGCATTCAAAATTACAGCCATAGTCCTGAAACAGTGAAATTTTTTAACTCGGATAGTCCCTGAGGCTAACAGATGTTATGTTCAGACGTTAAATCACCTCACGTGCTCAACATGTGAGGATATTTTCGTCATTTTAAGTTTGAATTTCGCATTATTTATAATTTCTGAAGTTCTCTCTCCTCAAACCTAACGTCTCTTTCTCACTTTGTACAGCAACGAAGGTCATCAACAATGGTGATTTGTGATTGTGGACAACAAGCAAGGATTCTCACATCTTGGACCGATCTTAACCCAAGCCGACGCTTCTACTCTTGTCCAAACATGGTAATTTGTTGTTTTCGATTACAATTTTAAATATAGATGCAAGATCGATTTGCTAACATCATCAGCTTAATGTGGTTTCTAGAACCCTAATTGCAGAAGATTTTTAGGCTGGGTTGACCCCCCTATGTGCAGACGTTCAGTTGCAATCATTCCTGGGCTACTAAGACACAGAAAACAAGTGGAGGCTGAGGTTGCCCAACTGCAAATATGAACAGGCTGAAGACTAAGATAATCTGTCTGTTGGTGATAATTTTAGGGTTTGTATGTTTAGGGATATTGTTTGGATAATATGTAATAGGTAGGTCTACGATTAGGAATCATGTTATGTATGGATGTTCTATCCTGGTGAATTTTTGACCCATTAACCAAGTTATATATGGATGTTCTATCTTTTGGTATTATGTAATGTATGGTTGGTTTTGATAAATGAAACTGCAAATCTTGGTGAATTTTTGACCCATTAACCAAGTAAGTTTGAACAACAAACTTGGGGACAATATTTGACCCATTTGACCAATATACCACATGTCAATTCACAACAACATTTTATTTGACCCATTAACCAAGTAAGGATTGAACACCAAACATTGAACAAGATTTGACCCATTAACCAATATACCACAATAACAGGAACCTTGACCCATTAACCAACATACCACAATAACAATGTTTGACCCATTAACATGTCAATTCACAACAACAATATTTGACCCATAACCAATTGACTTAAACATTATCAACAAAACCAACATATTATAGCTACCATACCAAAACATAAATACCACATGATTAACCATTAATACCAAACTGTTTTACAGAAAAACATCCATAAAGTTAAATGTTAAACATCAGACATAACCACCATAACTACCAAAACATACCAATTGTCATAAACATAAACTTAGACATTAAAAACATTAACTTAGACATTAAAACCATAAACTTAAAGATTAAACACATGCATGTTGACTTGCAGGTTGACTTGAACTTGCACCAACACCAGAAGTTGCACCACCACTTGGACCTGCACCACCACTTGCACCTGCACCACCACCAGATTTGCCTTGTTTCCCTTTTCTTTGTAGTTTCCCTTTCTTTGGTTGTGTCCCTTTCTCTCCCCCACCACAAGTTCTTGAATTGTGACCCTTCTGTCCACATTTCTTGCATTTCACTGTCTTCCATTTCCTTGTAAGCTTCCCATTTATTTCCAAACCATCATTTTCACTCTCAGCAGCCTTTCTGACCCTCTTCTTCTTTGCCTTCTCAAGGTTATCCTGCAACTCAACCTGATCCTTTCTTCTTTTCTTTTTGGGCCTACCAATTGATGTTCTATGTAAAGGTGGGGTCAATGTGGTTGGAACATCACATTTTGGCCACAACTCCCTACCATTAATAGGACCAATGGTGTGGGAATAAACTTTTTTCTAGGTGTCCAAGAAATAGCATTCATTGACCATGGTTCTGGGGACCAACATCTTGACCATTGAGTATCATGTCCCAACTGACATCAATTACATGTCTACATGGGATTTCTTAAATTTCTCATTCCCTACAGCTGCAAACCTTGTCCACAACATCTACAACATATTGTGAGTTTCTGGTACCAACATTTGAATTGACATTGCCACTTACTTGATACTTAGACCCCACCACCCCACTTGAAAGTGTAATTTACAGCCAATCCTTTATTCTCATCAAGTATACCTGTGATCTTAGGGGTAAGGGGACCATTAGATCTTGCAATCTTCCTGATTACATTCACAATTCCCTGCATCAAATACTCTCTAACAGATTCTAAAGCAGAAATTATTGGCTTATCTCTCCATTAACTGTTCTTTCATTCTACACCTCACACAATTAGTTGTTCAATTAAACATCAGATCTTGCCCTACCTGAATAATGTTAATAAAGTAGGTATCATTAACTGTAATGTTAAATAAACTGTAAACTGGAGAAATCATAGACCATTATACGTGAAAAGTGGGAATTTGTCTAGTGAATTGGTTGTATGGCAGCCAACCATTGATAGGCTTCCAAGTTATATTTTTTCAACTCCTCCATTTTTAGTTGAAAATTCTGGAACAGTTGTTGCACTGGCACAGTTCCATAGGCATTCTTTGAAAGCATCTCCTCTCCATTGAATCTTCATGTTCTGGTGAATGTGCATAATGCAAAACCTATGATCGGCGGCTAGAAACACTTGTGTAATGGCTAGAATGATACCCTGTTTTATCAAATGAGAAACAAACAATAAAACAAACTATGGACTAAACATCAATTGAACAATGAATGAAATAAATATACCTTTTGCCTGTCAGAGATGAAAGTGATGTGTGCATTTGTAGGAAGATCCAAGTCATCTTGAATGCACTCCAAGAACCAAGTCCATGAATCTTTATTCTCTGCCTCAGCAATGGCATAAGCAAGTGGATAAATGCCATTATTGGGATCTATTCCCACTGCAGTCAACATTTGACCAGGTAAGGGTCCCTTCATAAATGCCCCATCTAACCCCAAAAACTCCCTTCTACATTCTTTAAATCCCTCTTTTAATGGACCCAAACAAATGTAAACCCTTTTAAAAATCCTTGTAGGTGAATCCGGGTCACATGGAGGTTCAACCTCAAATTTCACAATTGCTCCTGGATTGGTCCTCTTCAGTTCCAGACCATAATCCCTCAGCCTTGAATATTGTTCTTTAAAATCTCCCTTGATGTGCTTTGTAGCTTTCAGTCTTGCCCTAAATGCCTGCAAAATAGAATGAACAAATGTTTAGTTTAGTCCCTGAAAAACAGATTATAAAAACAGAAAAGTAAATGTTAAGTTCTCTTCATTTTTGATACACCAAGCTCGTACTTCCTCCCAAGCTCCTCGTGGATAAGCTTCACAGAAATAGTAGGGTTTGCTTCAACTTGATTAAGTACCCATTCCTCTTTTGCCAAGAAAGTAGATGTAAAAGACTGTATTTTCCTTGACTGCAGACACTTTTGTTCTGGATAATATGTCCTCACAATCCAAGTGTGATGTCCTTCTTCAAATGGTGTTAGGTAAGTTCCCAGGGGCATAGTCTACTATTTAATCCTGCTTTTCTCTTATCATTGCATTGATGTGAAGGCTTTTTTGTACCTTTTTTTTTGTCCCACTTGGTGCACTTGGTCCAGTTTCACTGTTTGGCCCACTAGGCTGAGGCCCAGTTGTATAAACATGAACTTGGCCTTCACACACTGCTCTAATTCTTTGCTTGTCATTCCTAAGAAAAGATAAGGCCTCTTTGTTTGAATGGCATGCTTGTTAATCCTGGCTTTAACATCACTAGCTGTACCAAACCTCTGACCCACATAGAATGTGGTTTTTGATGTTGGATGTTCCCTCCTTTTATTTTTTCCTAGCTCTCTTAGTTTCCTAGTCCTTCTAGTCTCAAAATCATCCATTGATGAATCTGTCAAACTATCAATTGACTCAAAGTTGAGATCTTCACAATCTAACAAGTCATCACTGTCACAATCTATATTGTTGCCTACTGATTCATTCACAGAACCTACAAATTCCTCCCTTTGTCAACATATTCACTAAACTGCCTATTGTCTTCCACAACATCATCCTCACTATTAAACTCCACTTCAAACTCACTATCTTCATCATCATCTTCATTTTCAGATGGTTCATGTTCATCTTCTACATGATCATGTTCATCTTCTACAGGTCTTTTACCTTTGTCAACCTCATGATCATGTTGATCTTCTTGATTAATAGGAAAGTCATTATCAAACTGAGCACTATCAATGTCATATGAAAAATCTTTCATGAAATTAGCATTAAAAATGTCATTCTCATTTTGATCATTAACCCGCTCAACCACCACTTTGTCAACCACATTCTCAACTACATCATCAGCCGCTACATTACCAACATTACCCTCAACTACATTGTCAACCCCTACATTATGGACTACATTTTGATCATTAGCCCCTACATTTTGATCATTGCCCTCAATTCTAGTCTCAACCCCAGCATTATCAACATTACCTTCATTTCTAGTCTCAACCCCTGCATTATCAACATTACACTCAATTCTAGTCTCAACCCCCACCCTCTACATTATCTTTCCACTCAAGTAACTTTTTCTTAACCTTCAACTTCTTTATTGGTTTTTTAGCATTATCAGTGTTTGCTGATACACCTACATCTTCTACTTCTTCAATAACAACTTTAGATGATTGTGTGGGACTAAAGAAAGTTCTTATCTTAGTTGCACCATGTTCTACAAAAATTTTAATAACCTTGTTCTTACTTACATAATTGCCTAAAAGCAAAACATCTTGATCATTCCCTAAAGGCCTTAAGCCATAATCTAAATCTAGACCTGGTATTTGAAAATGGTAATACAGTTTTGTTTTAACATCGATTTTTAGGTCACTGATCATAAAGTTTATCTCATGCGCAGAAAACTCGTCAATGTTGCAATAATCCACATAATGGTACCTTCCATGGGAGTACCTTCTCTCAAGAGTGTCAGTAAAATTACCATCATGATGAACTTTTAGTGAAAACAGGTGCTCATAACCAGCTGAAAATGAAAAAAAAATGTTAATTTTAGGAAGAAAAAAAAGGCGTCAGGAACGAACCTAATAAACAAAATTGTTACTTTTAGGGTAAAAAAAAACTTACCATACACTCTCTCTAGGACGAAACGCCCACCTTACTCAGATTTTTTCTGATCGACCAAGTGTTGTGATGTCTGGGATGTTGATGATCGTCTTCTTCCATTGATTAGGTTAACAGAGCATCAGAGTGAAGATGTACAGGTGAAAAATGGGAGGGAAGATAAAACTGACAACTGGGGATTAGAGTTGAAATGACAGGGTTTTAATGCAATTTCAAACTTAAAATGGCGAAAATACCCTCACGTGTTGAGCATGTGAGGTGACTTAACGTCTGTTAGCCTCAAGGACTATCCGAGTTAAAAAAATTCACTCTTTCAGGACTATGGCTGTAATTTTGAAGGCTTGGGGGACTATAGGTGAAAAAAAGTGCAAACCATAGGGACCATTCGAGCAATTTCTCGAACATATTTTACAAAATAAAATTTTTTTAGAAAGCATTAAGTTTTTCTACCAGCGTAATCTCGTAGGGAAACGTATATTCCTATATAAAAAAAGGTTTTGAAAAGTGTTAGGCTTAATTATTTGGGAGAGGCTAACGTAAAAAGTGAGTTATTGTACAAAGTGTAAGAAACAATATGGAGTGTAGGATTAAATTTGATAATCAGGGGCACGATGGTAATTTTTTAGCGTCATTAAAGTTCCACCCTCATTTTAAAACGGCCATAACTTTTTCATACGACGTTATATTTTAAAACAAATTACACCATAAAAACAAGCTTTCATCCTCTTTCATTTCCATACCATATTGCCATACCTTTAAAAAACAAAATTTTGCTGGGTTGATAGTACTTGCGTTTTATTGGGGTATACTTGCAAGATATAAATTGCTCGAATGGTCCCTGTGGTTTGCACTTTTTTCACCTATAGTCCCTAAGTTTTAAAAATTACAGCTATAGTCCTGAAACAGTGAATGTTTTTAACTCGGATAGTCCCTGAGGCTAACAGACGTTAACTCCAGACGTTAAGTCACCTCACGTGCTCAACACGTGAGGGTATTTTCGTCATTTTAAGTTTGAAATTCACATTATTTATAATTTCTGAAGTTCTCTCTCCTCAAACCTAACGTCTCTCTCTCTCTCTCTACAGCAGCGAAGTCGAAGGCCATCAACAATGGTGATTTGTGATTGTGGACAACAAGCAAGGATTCTCACATCTTAGACCGATCTTAACCAGGCCGACGATTCTACTCTTGTCCAAACATGGTAATTTGTTCTTTTCGATTACAATTTTAAATATAGATCAAGATCGATTTGCTAACATCATCAGCTTAATGGGGTTTCTAGAACCCTAATTGCAGAAGATTTTTAGGCTGGGTTGACCCCCCCTATGTGCAGACGTTCAGTTGCAGTCATTCCTGGGCTACTAAGACACAGAAACCAAGTGGAGGCTGAAGTTGCCCAGCTGCAACATATGAATAGGCTGAAGACCAAGATAATATGTCTGTTGGTTATAATATTAGGGTTTGTATTGTTTGGATAATATGTAATAGGTAGGTCTACGATTAGGAATGATGTTATGTATGGATGTTCTATCTTGATGATTTTTTGACCCATTAACCAAGTTATGTATGGATGTTCTATCTTTTGGTAATATGTAATGTATTGTTGGTTTTGATAAATGAAACTGCAAATGTTGTTGAATTTTTGACCCATTAACCAAGTAAGTTTGAAGAACAAACTTGGGGACAATATTTGACCCATTTGACCAATAGACCACATGTCAATTAACAACAACATTTTATTTGACCCATTAACCAAGTAATGATTCAATACCAAACATTGAAGAAGATTTGACACATTAACCAATATACCACAATAACAGGAACCTTGACCCATTAACCAACATACCACAATAACAATGTTTGACCCATTAACATCTCAATTGCTTAACAATATATTAACAAGATTGACCCATAAAAATGTTTGACCCATTAACATCTCAATTGCCATAACTAACACCAAACTTAAACATTATCAACAAAACCAACAAATATCAACAAAACCAACAAATTATAGCTACCATAACAAAACATAAATACCACATGGATTAACCATTAATACCACACTGTTTTACAGCAAAACACTAGGACCTTAAACTGTTAAACATCAGACATAGTAAGTTTAACTACCAAAAGATACCAATTGTCATAAACATAAACTTAGACATTAAAAATATTATGTTAGACATTAAAAACATAAACTTAGACAACATGTTGACTTGCAGCTTGACTTGGCACTTGACTGGAACTTGCACCAACACCAGAAGCTGCACCACCACCAAAACCTGCACCACCACCAGAAGCTGCACCACCACCAAAACCTGCACCACCACCAGAACCTGCACCACCACCAAAACCTGTACCACCACCAGATTTGCCTTGTTTCCCCTTTCTTTGTTGTTTCCCTTTCTTTGGTTGTGTCCCTTTCTTTCCCCCACCACAAGTTCTTGAATTGTGACCTTTCTGTCCACATTTCTTGCATTTCACTGTCTTCCATTTCCTTGTAAGCTTCCCATTTATTTTCAACCCATCATTTTCACTCTCAGCATCCTTTCTGACCCTCTTCTTCTTTGCCTTCTCAAGGTTATCCTGCAACTCAACCTGGTCCTTTCTTCTTTTCTTTTTGGGCCTACCAATTGATATTCTATGTAATGGTGGGGTCAATGTGGTTGGAACATCACATTTTGGCCACAACTCCCTACCATTAATAGGACCAATGGTGTGAGAATAAACTCTTTTCCTGGTGTCCAAGAAATAGCATTCATTGACCCATGATTCTGGTGGACCAACATCTTGACCATTCAGTGCCATGTCCCAGTTGACAGCAATTGCATGTCTACATGGGATTCCTGAAATTTCCCATTCCCCACAGCTGCAAACCTTGTCCACAACATCTACAACATACTGTGAGTTTCTTGTACCAACATTTGAATTGACATTGCCACTTACTTGATACTTAGACCCACCACCCCACTTGACAGTGTAATTTACAGCCAATCCTTTATTTTCATCAAGTATATCTTTGATCTTAGGGGTAAGAGGACCATTAGATCTTGCAATCTTCCTGATTACATTCACAATTCTCTACATCAAATACTCTCTAACAGATTCTAAAGCATAAATTATTGGCTTATCTCTCCCATTAACTGTTCATGCATTCAACACCTCACACAAGTTGTTCAATAAAACATCAGATTTTGCCCTACCTGAATAATGTTAATAAAGTAGGTATCATTAACTGTAATGGGAAATAAACTATAAACTGAAGAAATCATAGACCATTATACCTGAAAAGTGGGACTTTGTCCAGTGAATAGGTGGTATGGCAGCCAACCATTGATAGGCTTCCAAGTTATATTTTTTCAACTCCTCCATTTTCAGTTGAAATTCAGGAACAGTTGTTGCACTGGCACAGTTCCATAGGCATTCTTTAAAAGCATCTCCTCTCCATTGAATCTTCATGTTCTGGTGAAAGTGCCTAATGCAAAACCTATGATCAGCTGCTGGAAACACTTATGCAATGGCTGGAATAATACCCTGTTTTATCAAGTGAGAAACAAACAAAGAATAAAACAAACTATTGACTAAACATCAATTAAACAATGAATGAAATAAATATACCTTTTGCCTGTCAGAGATGAAAGTGAAGTGTGCATTTGTAGGAAGATCCAAGTCATCTTGAATGCACTCCAGGAACCAAGTCCATGAATCTTTATTCTCTGCCTCAACAATGGCATAAGCAAGTGGATAAATGCCATTATTGGGATCTATTCCCACTGCAGTCAACATTTGACCAGGTAAGGGTCCCTTCATAAATGCCCCATCTAACCCCAAAAACTCCCTTCTACATTCTTTAAATCC
Organism: Ambrosia x helenae; assembly: GCA_030844895.1. Classification (NCBI taxonomy): domain Eukaryota; kingdom Viridiplantae; phylum Streptophyta; class Magnoliopsida; order Asterales; family Asteraceae; genus Ambrosia; species Ambrosia x helenae. The sequence continues at coordinate 10,918 of JAUTDX010002006.1, forward strand.
CTCTTTTAATGGACCCAAACAAATGTAAACCCTTTTGAAAATCCTTGTAGGTGAATCTGGGTCACATGGAGGTTCAACCTCAAATTTAACAGTTGTTCCTGGGTTGGTCCTCTTCTGTTCCAGACCATAATCCCTCAGCCTTGAATACTGTTCTTTAAAATCCCCCTGGATGTGCTTTGTAGCTTTCAGTCTTGCCCTAAATGCCTGCAAAACAGTATTAACAAATGTTTAGTTTAGTCCCTGAAAAACAGATTATAAAAACAGAAAAGTAAATGTCAAATTACCTTCATTTTTGATACACCAAGCTCGTACTTCCTCCCAAGCTCCTCTTGGATATGCTTCACAGAAATATTAGGGTTTGCTTCAACTTGATTAAGTACCCATTGCTCTTTTGCCAAGAAAGTAGATGTAAAAGACTGTATTTTCCTTGACTGCAGACACTTGTGTTCTGGATGATATGTCCTCACAACCCAAGTGTGATTTCCTTCTTCAAGTGGTGTTAGATAAAGTTCCCAGGGGCAGAGTTTACTATTTAATCTTGCTTTTTCTCTTATCAATGCATTCATGTGGAGGCTTTTTGGAACCTTTTTTTTCCCACTTGTCCCACTTGGTGCACTTGGCCCAGGTTCACTGTTTGGCCCACTGGGCTGAGGCCCAGTTGTATAAACATGAACCTGCCCTTCACAAACTGCTCTAATTCTTTGCTTGTCATTCCTAAGAAAAGATAAAGCCCTCCTTGTTTGAATTGCATGCTTGTTAATCCTGGCTTTAACCCCAGTAGCTGTACCAAACATCTGACCCACATAGAATGTGGTTTCTGATGTTGGATGTTCCCTCCTTTTATTTTTTCTTATCTCTCTCAGTTTCCTAGTCTTTCTAGTCTCAAAATCATCCATTGATGAATTTGTCAAACTATCAAATGACTCAAAGCTGAGATCATCACAATCTAACAAGTCATCACTGACACAATCTATATTGTTGCCTACTGATTCAGAACCTACAAATTCTTCCCTTGGTCAACATATTCACTAAACTGCCTATTGTCTTCCACAACATCATCCTCACTATTAAACTCCACTTCAAACTCACTATCTTCATCATCATCTTCATTTTCAGATGGTTCATGTTCATCTTCTCCATGTCCTGGTTCATGTTCATCTTCTACATGATCATGTTCATCTTCTGCAGGTCTTTTACCTTTGTCAACCTCATGATCATGTTGATCTTCTTGATTAATAGGAAAGTCATTATCAAACTAAGCACTATTAATGTCATATGAAAACTCTTTCATGAAAGCAGCATTAAAAATGTCATTCTCATTTTGATCATTGTCCTCCTCAACCACCACTTTGTCAACAACATTCTCAACTACATCATCAGCCCCTATATTACCAACATTACCTTCAACTACATTGTCAACCCCTGCATTATGATCACTACCCTCAACTTTCAACCCCTGCATTATGGACTACATTTTGATCATCAGCCCCTCCATTACCCTCAATTGTGGTCTCAACCCCAACAGTTTCAACATTACCTTCATTTCTAGTCTCAACCCATGCAGCATCAACATTACCCTCAATCCTAGTCTCAACCCCACCCTCTACGTTATCTTTCCATTCAAGTAACAACTTTTTCCTAACCTTCAACTTCTTTCTTGGTTTTTTAGCATTATCAGTGTTTGCAGATACACCTACATCTTCTACTTCTTCAATAACAACTTTAGATGATTGTGTGGGACTAACGAAAGTTTTTATCTTAGTTGCACCATGTTCTACAAACATTTTAATAACCTTGTTCTTACTTACATAATTGCCTAAAAGCAACACATCTTGATCATTCCCTAAAGACCTTAAGCCGTAATCTAAATCTAGACCTGGTATTTGAAAATGGTAATACAGTTTTGTTTTAACGTCGATTTTTAGGTCACTGATCATAAAGTTTATCTCGTGCACAGAAAACTCGTCAATGTTGCAATAATCCACATAATGGTACCTTCCATGGGAGTACCTTCTTCCAGGAGCGTCAGTAAAACTACCATCATGATGAACTTTTAGTGTAAACAGGTGCTCATAACCAGCTGAAAAAGAAAAAAATGTTAATTTTAGGAAAAAAAATGTGTCAGGAACGAACCTAATCAACAAAATTGTTACTTTTAGGGTAAAAAGCTTACCATACACTCTCTCTGGGATGAAACGCCTACCATACTCAGATTCTTCTCTGATCGACCAAGTGTTGTGATACCTTGGATGTTGATGATCGTCTTCTTCCATTGATTAGGGTTAACAGAGCATAGAGAAGAAGATGAACAGGTGAAGAAATGGGAGGGAAGATGAAACTGACAACTGGGGATTAGAGTTGAAATGACAGGGTTTTAATGCTATTTCAAACTTAAAATGACGAAAATACCCTCACGTGTTGAGCACGTGAGGTGACTTAACGTCTGGAGTTAACGTCTGTTAGCCTCAGGGACTATCCGAGTTAAAAACATTCACTGTTTCAGGACTATAGCTGTAATTTTTAAAACTTAGGGACTATAGGTGAAAAACGTGCAAACCACAGGGACCATTCGAGCAATTTTCTCTTTTTATAAAAAATAATGTCGTATAAAAAAATTATGGCCGTTTTAAAAATAGGGGTGGAACTCAACCATGACGGTTTATACCTATTTTGCCATTCTACTCATTTTTTAGAAACTCAACGTATATTTTTCCCCTTTCAATCTTATCCATTGATTTATTTTGATCAAAGGCGCAAAATACTTCTTACACTTTGTACGTTAAACTACTTTTTACACTAAACTTTCTCTAATCATTTAACTAAAAATAAATGGTAATATCAAATTTGTAATTCAAAGATGTAATAAAAAAATTGTGCCAAAACATTGCGTCGCAACGTGACATTCATATGTGAAATTTATATATTATAAGCTATAAAAGGAAAATATTTTTTTTAACTATATTATATTTGACATGACTCGCTTTTGAACTAGGGCTGTCCAAAAAGCTCGTGGCTCGGAGCTCGCTCGAAGCTCGCTCGGATTTAGCTCGAAAAAAGCTCGCTCGATATGGCTCGGTTTGAAACTGAGCCGAGCCAGCTCGGATCGGTTGGAAAGTGAGCCTAGCTCGGCTCGGTTCGTAACGAGCCGAGCTGGCTCGGTTTGGCTCGGATAGTTCTAATTTTGAATATATTTTGTTATATACATGTAATATACTATAAAAATGTTAAAAAAGTTGGGGAATATGTTATATGTTTAATATTTGGTAATAGCAGCATGGAGATTGCGTGCTTGGGATTGAAGTTATAACTAATCAAGTTATTTAAATAAGCCATAGCATAATGATAATTGTCAAAGTTATCAAACTCAATACTGCTTTTGATTTCAAATAGGTCAGTATTTAGGAGTTCAATCAGACATATATTGCATATTTAGGGGTTAGTTCGTATGCTGATAAACTTATACTGTATTTCGTTGAAATTAAAGACTTATTTTGTATTTTTTGAACTTGGTTATAGCTTGTAATGTATTAGGTTGAGCTTATTTTAATATGTTATTGTTAACTATTGAATAATATTTTAGATTATTGAATTTTGAAATCAAATTTATCTTTTTTTCTTTTTAAATTCGAGCCAAACAAAGCCGAGCCGAGCCAGCTCGGTTTAAAACCAAGCCGAGCTTGAGCTTTGATTTTCAGCTCGGTTTTAAATCCGAGCCGAGCCGGCTTAATTTAAAACCAAGCCGAGCCCGAGCTTGACCTAGCTCGGCTCGGTTCGGCTCATGAGCAGCCCTATTTTGAACACAAATTATATCAAATGATACAAATGTGTACACCAAAACTGTATAATTGAAATTTAAAAAAATGATAAACAAGTTAATAGAGAAAAACAAACTATATTTAAAAGTATTATTACAAAAAGATGTTTTTAAAAATATATATATAATATATATATATATATATATATATATTTAAAAAAAATTGTCCTCAATGCTACTTGTAGAGAAACTAATGTTTGTATTATAAATTTTCTTCCTGAACTACCGAGGCGGGAAATTCGTATACGTACAAACCAAAAGCCACGACGAAGATTCGTTAACATTTTGGCTTGTTTTTGATCCTATATATGAAAATTGGGAAAAAAAATTATATTAACAAAAATATAACTTGAAATCTGAATAGTCATACAATTGAAATTTAAATAACTTATTTGGGTTCGCATTTTGAGTACTCGAAGTTGATCCTTAAGTGAACCGAACTGAACACTTTGTTGTTGAATCAAATCCGAAACTATGATTTTTAATCAAACACTAATAAAACATATACTTCAAAAGCTAGAAAGGTAAAATGAATTTGAGTCGGAAAAAAAACTCTATTAGAAATTGATGACTTGTGCGGTTTTTAATAAAACATTAATCGACATGTAAATAAAATAAACAAAGTCGTAACGGTATACGTACAGCTTTATAAAACATTATATCATATTATCAAAATAACAAAAACTAATAACATCATATTATCAAAATAACAAAAATAAAACGGCATCACATTTATTAAACCTAAATAATAACAAGCAAATCGTTAATTTTGTCACAATTGTATGTACGAAATTTCATAAAGATGATATATCAAAAGGCATAAGATCCTGAACTATTAATTATTGGTCGCTGACAGACTTAATTACAAATGTTTACCATCACACTGTACTTTTAACTTGTTGACATGTGTCACTCTCATACTAACCATTGTTAGTTTTTTGCTAACATGGTCATTTTTGCTGATGTAGCATGGTGACGTGGCCATTTTTGCTGATGTGGCTATTTTTTTGCGGATGTGGCATGATGACGTGGCCAGTTTTTCTGATGTGGCATGGTGACGTCATCATGCCACATAAGCAAAAATGGCCACGTCAGCAAAAAAACTAACCATAGTTAGTGCGAGGGTGACACATGCCAAGAAGTTAAAGGTATAGTGTGCTGGTAAACAATTTTGTAGTTTAGTGTGACAATGGCTAATAAGAGAGAACTACATGGATAGTCCCTGTGGTTTATACGTTGTAACATGTTAAGGTACTAACTTTTTTTTTAACTCCTTAAGGTCCTATGGTTTACATTTGGTAACATGTTGAGGTATTAACATTAACTGCTGTTAAAAACTAACAGACTCCGTTAAAAAGTTAAGGTTGAGGGACTAAATTTGCCAAATGGTGAAAGTTTTAAAAATTCTTTCTTCCCCACCCACCACCACCGCCACCCACCATCGCTGCCATCCAACGCCACCGCCGCCACCCAGCATCGTCGCTACCGTCACTCACCACCTTCACCCACCGCCTCTGTCCTCCGACCTATCCATCATCTCTACACTCAATCCTTACAATTACACCACCTATAATCATTTGATGACCAGCTATATCATCATACACATTTAGAAGGTACTTAATCCCTAAATTTACTTTCTTTCTTTCTTTCTCTTTTAGTGATCCAACAATTTAAAATGGGCATTGATGATCGATCGTAATTTCTAACCGTTCCTTATTGCTTCAGAGGCTCCGACACTTTGGCAAATCTTCAACATGATCACAAAATAATTTTCCAGTATGAATGAAAGTGTAACTAAATATTAGGTAAGTTACTAACCATTCACTTAATACTCAGAATTCAACTAAAGTTGTAGCTTCTTGTTGTATTCTTGCAGTTTTAAATTTTTTGTGTATATTTATGATATCTTGATTCATTTTTTATAAACTCCAGTGGGTTCAATTCAAAGTGTTTGTAGTATGAAGGTAGTGGTGTAAGCAAGTTGAGCTAGAGACCATTGACATGTTTGACCCGTTTAAGGTAAGTTACTAACCATTCATTTAGTACTCAAAATTCCATTTCTCTTCACCCTAACCGACAAGTGATAACGGTGGTGTAATTGTAAGGATTGAGTGTAGAGATGATGGATAGGTGGGAGGACAGAGGCGGTGGGTGAAGGTGGTGAGTGGCGGTAGCGACGATGCTGGGTGGCGGCGGTGGCGTTGGATGGCAGCGATGGTGGGTGGCGGTGGCGTTGGATGGCAACGATGGTGGGTGGGGAAGAAAGAATTTTTAAAACTTTCACCATTTGGCAAATTTAGTCCCTCAACCTTAACTTTTTAACGGAATCTGTTAGTTTTTAACGGCAGTTAATGTTAATACCTCAACATGTTACCAAATATAAACCATAGGACCTTAAGGAGTTAAAAAAAAAGTTAGTACATTAACATGTTACAACGTATAAACCACAGGGACTATCCGTGTAGTTCTCTCGGCTAATAATCAATAATCCAGAGTGTTAAAATCCAATTTCTTTAAAAGAAAAAACAATTTGTATTTGAAAAAAAAAGTATATTTTATTTACCGGGTTGGTTTTGAATAAAAAATTACATCGAAACGCATTTAAAAATTTATTTGCCGCAACATATATTTGAAATGCTATAAAACATTATAATTATATATAAAGATTATAAGAGAAAAAAAGAATTATTTTTAAAAGTAATTGTAATATTAAATAAAGTAATCGAAAAAAAAGGTTGATGGTGCCATGTATCTAAGAGTTGAGTGGAAAAAAACAAATGTTAGTGTTCATACCGACATTGCTTTATGTTACGTGTTTTCATCTTTGTTGTAGCGATCTGCCGGTAAATTCTGTTACATATAAGACCCAAAAAATGCTATTTTGTCATGTTTTTGTCACTATAACTATATAAATTTAGAATATAAAATAATAGCCACAAAACTAACATATTAAACAAAGTCGAATAAAGCGAAATAAACTTTAACAAAGTTCATTAAATATTTTTAGATTTCATTACATTGAAATTAAATTAAATTAAATCATAGTCACTATAGTTTTCTAATGTAATATATCTTTTTTTCACTGAAAACAAGCAATGTTATACCTAAAATGATTCTTCAACATGAGTAAAAGAAAACTAAAAACATTACCACAAATACCTATAAAAAACATGATCAAGTAAGTACTTATACAATTAAACAATTAAAGCATGTGTATGGAAACATTCATGGCCATCTTTTTAGAAGAAACAGTTTATAACTTGAATACTTGATTAAAACTATACATATACATATATGATGGTTTTTATTCAATATCTACACATTTAATAGTTTCTAATACTTGCTTCCAATATATTTGCACCTCATGGCCTTACTAGGAAACACATCATGAAACAGAACCGCATGTTGGTGTATCGCCACGTGTCGGGAACTTTCTTTATAAAGAACTACAACATGAACCCTATTAAATGTGAACCATCATGGCTTATCACAAACGATCATTTATGAAGTTAACAAGTCAAGCTACCCATGAGTTACTGAAAAGCTTATCATAAGAGCTCAATCGAGTTGAGCTTAGATGAGTTCAAGATGATATTTAAGTTCATATACTAAACGAGCTCGAGTCAGAAATATTATAAGATAATAATCTTTTGGCCTACCGAAAGTTTGAGCAACAACTGATACAAGTAGTAGCCGGCGGCAATTCATGTAGCCCAAGATTGTTTTATACACTTTTGGATCATTTGATGAACAATATTGAGTATCCACATAGTGTGCAGGGACTCAGGTGAAGAACAAATATTCTGAGAATATACACAAAACACGTACTAATATTGTTTTAATTGGTATTCAGAGAGAAGAAGTTTTTTGTATATATTTTTTTTTATGGATACAAGACAAGGACAAATAAATAGAGAATACAAATCAAAACTAATATGGAAAATGAGATGATTATGGTCCATCTTCCAACGGCTAGTTGAGCTGTGAAAATCTTTAAATATGGAAAAAGATGGTGATTGGTTTTCCCCATTTTTGTTTTCTAACACTCCCCCTCAAGTTGAGTAGTGGGGTCTCCGATACTTAACTTGCCAAGACACCGACTGAAGGTTTTTCCGTTAACAGCTTTTGTTAATATATCTGCTAATTGGTCTTCAGAGCGAACAAATGGGAGCTCTATAATCTTTGCTTCAAGTTTTTCTTTGATAAAGTGCCTATCAACTTCTACATGCTTCGTTCGATCGTGTTGAACGGGATTCTCTGAAATTTGAATTGCAGCTTCATTGTCACACATAATAGTACTAGCTTCAGTTTGAGGAAATCCAATTTCAGTCAAAAGCTTGCGTATCCATAAAACTTCTGCTAGACCTCGTGCAATCCCTCGGAATTCAGCTTCAGCACTGGATAGGGCTACAACTTTTTGTTTCATGCTTCTCCATGTATCCAAATTCCCACCGACCAAGGTAAAGTATCCCGATGTTGATCTTCGGTCTCTTTTGTCTCCTGTCTAGTCTGCATCTGTATATGCCTGGATTCTTAGATGTCGGTTTGGTTGGAATAGAACTCCATGGCCTGCTGTCCCTTTAAGATACCTTACGATCCTCCATACTGCATCCATGTGAGCAACTTGAGGTTGATACATAAACTGGCTAACCACTCCAACTGCATATGCAATGTCAGGACGAGTGTGTGAAAGGTATATGAGTTTGCCCACTAATCGTTGATATCTCTCCTTGTCTGCCAATTCTGCTTCTTCTTCCATGTAGAGTTTCTGGTTAGTCATCATTGGAGTGTCTGATGGTTTGCATTCGATCATCCCTGTCTCAGCTAGAAGATCAAGAACATACTTCTTTTGACATATAAAGATCCCTTGTTTAGACCTAAGTACTTCAATTCCAAGAAAGTATTTAAGTCTTCCCAAGTCCTTCATCTCGAATTCGGTAAACAGGTTTTCTTTTAACTTCTGCACCTCTTTTGTATCGTTCCCTGTAATAATCATATCATCAACATAAATAATTAAACAAGTCACAAGTTTACCTCTTCGTTTAAGGAATAATGTATGATCGGAGTTGCTTTGTTTGAAGCCATATCCCTTCATTGCTAAGGTAAATTTGCCGAACCAGGCTCGAGGGGATTGTTTAAGCCCATATAGGGTCTTCTTCAACCGACATACTTCCTTGGTTTTAAAGTTTTTTGCGAACCCAGGGGGGCTTCCATGTAAACTTCTTCTTTCAATTCCCCATGTAGGAAGGCATTCTTAACATCAAATTGATGGAGAGGCCATCCTTTGTTTGCGGCAATAGAAAAAAGTACACGGATCGTGTCAATCTTTACTACGGGTGAGAATGTCTCTGAATAGTCAATCCCATAGGTTTGGGTATAACCTTTGGCTACTAATCGAGCTTTATATCTTTCGATGGATCCATCTGGTTTGTGTTTGATTATAAAGACCCATCGACAACCCACTGGTTTCTTTCCTGGATGAAGAACACATTTTTCCCACGTATCATTTTTAATATGTGCATCCATCTCTGTATTCATAGCATCTTTCCACTTTTCTGAGTTCAAGGCTTGTTCTACAGAGTTTGGAAGCTCTTCATCATATAGGGAAGCAGTGAAAGCCTTGGCTTCTCTAGATAAGTTGCCGTTAGCAATTTTCACTACTGGATATCTAGAGGACCTTGTTTCTTTTTCTGGAGAGTACCGTTTTGGTGGGACCCCTCTGTTGCTTCTGGGAGGTAATACATATCTTCCATCATCCATACTTTGTTCTTCTTGTATTGGTTCCCCCTGTTCTTCCTGTATAATCTGTTCAACTACTATCTCATTATTGTCAAATGTGTCAGTATGAGATTCCATATTTTGAGAATCCTCGTGTGTGTGTAAGTGACTTACCTCGGTAATTGGACTAGGAGGATTTTGGTTAGTAGCACTGAAGGTTGGTTCACTGGATTAAGGAGAAGCAAGTGACTCATCTTTGGTTTGGGTATTGTGATTTACTTCTTGAGACGGACTATCTTGAGCAGTGTGGCTAACTTCTTCTAACGATGGAGTCCATTTTAGCCAACTTAGTGTGTCATATTCCTTCTCCCCCTGACCACTAAGTTGGGCGGTATAGAAGAATTCAGTTTCTAGAAAGTCACAATTTAGTGTAGTATACATATGTCGACGTTTTGGGCTATAGCACCCGTAACCCTTTTGGTCAATTCCATAGCCCACAAACACGCACTTCTCAGCACATGGTCCTAGCTTTCCCTGTTCATGTTTGGGAATGTGAGGAAAACAGTACACCCAAAAACCCGTGGTGTTAATGTGAGAGGTGGAGGAATTTTGGTAAAACTTGATAGGGTTTGAACAGGAGTTTTTAAATTAAGAGCTTTAGTGGGTAACCGGTTGATTAAATAAGTGGCGGTAGCAGCAGCTTCAAGCCAAAACGATGCGGGGACTCGAGATTCAATTAACAAGGCCTGAGTAATTTCTAAAAGAATACGATTTTTTCGCTCGACTGTGCCATTTTGTTCAGGCGTATGGGGGCAAGTTTTTTGGTGAATAATCCCTTTGTTTTGACAAAGTTGCTTCATGGAATCATTTATATATTCTCCTCCATTGTCAGAATGAAGGATTTGAATGTTAGTTTTAAATTGTGTTTGTATCATGTTATAAAATATAAAAAATTTATCAAAAACCTCAGATTTGTGTTTCAAAAAATAAATCCACGTCATACGAGTGCAATCATCAATAAAAAGTACAAAGAATCGAAAGTTTTGCCCCCCGATAGTTTCTGTGGGTCCCCAAACATCTGAATGGATAAGAGAGAAGGGTGAACCGACTCTTGTGTTATTCAATTTGTAGGTATGCCTATGACTCTTGGCTAGGACGCAAGTTTCACAATTAAAAGTTTTATTTGAAGGAAATAGTTTTGGAAATAAAAGAAGTAAATAACTGGTGGACGGGTGTCCCAATCTCCTATGCCACAACCATGCTTCTCTATCTGGGGTCCCATGAGCAAGCATCACATTACCATGTTGAGTCACTTCTTCCACATAATACAATCCTTGGCGTTCAGTGCCACACCCAATGATCGTTCCCGTCCTGATATCCTGAAGTATACAAAAGGTTGGATGCATCAAGACGGTGCAATTCAATTCTTTTGTTACATGACTAATGGATAACAGTTTATGTGACAAGGACGGGACATAGAGACAATTTGACAATTTTAAAGTAGGAGATATTTCAATAGTTCCACCTCCTTTAACGGAAACGACCCCCCCCATTAGCAGTCTTTATATGGTGCATTCTGGGTTTAGTTTTAGAGATAATGTCTAATGGATCAAATGTCATGGTGTCAGTCGCACCACAATCAAATATCCATGGCGTGTCAAGATTTTCACAAGCTTGGGGCCATATTAGCTTGTGGGTTTGCACTTCCTTTAAATTTCTTTTTTTTTGTTTCCCCTTTTTGAAAAGCTTTTATTTTTGTCTCCCCTTTTTGAAAAGCTTTTATTTTTCTTGTTAAATGTATGAATTAAAAAATTGGTTTTATTGTTTCTAGACTTGCTTTCCAGAACATCATTTTCCTCTTCAAAGAAACCATCGTTTTCAACTGTTTGTTGGCCACCATTATAGACTTCTGAACCTTTATAGGGAAATTTAACCATATCCATAAAACTAAAATTGAAATATTTTGGATTAAAGAGTGGGTTTGAGGATTCCTTCCTAACCCAGTTACCTCCTTCATCTGTGTCTGTGCCTTCGGCAGAAGCTATGCCGCCGAAGCCTCCCTGTTTTTGCTTGTCGCCGCCGCTGTCACCGGTGCTGGTAGCGATGACAACTTTTTCCATCTCTTTACTGCTCCTTTTGTGAGCGTCATTCCACCATTCCGGGTACCCGACGAGTTTAAAGCATTGCTTTTTGGTGTGTCTCACCATACCACAATGATCACACTTGAGTTTTGCTTTGTCTAGCGGTGATGATGAAGATTCATTATTCAAGCTCTTCTGACTTGTTCTCCCTTTCGACAAAAAAGGCAGACCTCCGGGTTCGTGTGACCCATTGGAAACAAGTCCTGCCGCAACGGTTTGCCTTAACATGGAGATCAAAGGTTTGTAATTTATTCTTTCCGCTACTGTGGGTAACAACTAACGCATGCCATAGTGTTTTTGCGTTCGGGAATTCGGTTAGGTTACTTGCAAGAGCGGGCTCGATATTTTGTATCAACATGAGAACAGATTAAATCATCTTGTTCCCATTGTTCGTATCCATCATCGGTTGGCTCCGGGGGTGCCGAATCTCCCGAAAGATGGTTCAAAAGATTTTTTGATTTGCCCCTGATTCCGAGCCCAAATCATCGAGCCCAAAGTTGTTGAGTTTGTAGGTTTTTGAGAGTATCGGAGAGGTTCTGTTTTTGGGTTTGGGGTTGATTATTGAAACTGTTCTTCAACAGGTTGGCGATTTGCAGTGCCAAAGCATCATTCTTGTTGTTTGGGTTGGACATGACTGTTTTTGGTTTTGGGTTAAAGAAATAGTAGATGATGAGCGAGTTGATCTAAGATCGTATACACCGCTCTGATACCATGTTTTAATTGGTATTCAGAGAGAAGAAGTTTTCTGTATATTTTTTTTATGGATACAAGACAAGGACAAATAAATAGAGAATACAAATCAAAACTAATACGGAAAATGAGATGATTATAGTCCATCTTCCAACGGCTAGTTGAGCTGTGAAAATCTTTAAATATGGAAAAAGATGGTGATTGGTTTTTCCCCTTTTTGTTTTCTAACAAATATATATTATTCCATAATTACAAATGTGTTTGATGGGTGGCATTATACCCCACAAATCTAACGGTTAATAACCGTTTTTAACTACCTTTTTAAACGACGCAATCGCATCTTAAAATTTGGAATTTTTATTTTGATTCTAAATACAAACTAATTTCTTGATTATTAATATTCCAACAATCAAGATGACATACTGATCTACCCCCGTACTAAAGAAGACAGTCAAAACCATCTCAGGCTAAATTTGAAACTTCTAAAGAAGAAATAACTATATGTCAAGTTCTCAAAATGTGAATTTTGGCTGAGAAAGGTTCATTTATTGGGTCATGTTATCAACCAAAAAGGCATACATGTTAACCCAACCAAAGTCGAAGCTATTTAGAATTTGAGTACACCTACCACACCTTCTGAGACCCGTTCATTCCTTGGACTTGCCGATTACTATTGTAGATTTTTTTTGAACTTTTCCAAAATTCCATTAACCCTTACTGCCCTAAGCCAAAAAAAAAAAAAAACCTTTTAGCTGGGATCAGAGGTAAGAAGAAGCATTCCAATTGCTCAAGCGAAAATTTTTTACTCCAATATCATAATAAGCCTTCCTGATGGCAATGACGACTTCATCATCTATTGTGGCGCATACAATCAAGTTCTTGGTTGTGTTTTGATGCGATGGAAAAAAGACATTGCTTACGCTTCAAGCCAACTCAAAATTCATCAAACTAACTACATCACTCACCGTCTGGAGTTGAGTGCAATAGTCTTTGCCTTAAAGATCTGGAGACGCTACCTCTGTGGTATCAAATGTGTCATCTACACCGATTAGAAGAGCTTACAACATATTCTAAACTAGAAGGAACTCAACATGAGGCAATGTTAGGTAGAATTACTCAACGACTATGACTCGAAGATTTGATACGACCCGGGGAAAGCCAATGTGATGGCCAATGCTCTTAGTCAGAGGAAAGAATCAAACCCATACGTGTTCGAGCTATGGGAATGGTTATTCAACCTAGCCTCTAAGATCAAATCCTTCAAGCCCAACAGCAGGTCATTGCTAGGAACGGATAATAATTCGAACTGGCAATTGGTGCTGAAAATCTATCGGAATCTAAGTCCGATGGAATTCCTATTTTAAAGTATGAATATGGATTCCAGTCTCAGATGATCTATGTAAAATTATTCTTGATGAAGCCCATAAATTCCGATTCTCAATTCATCCAGGAGCCGATAAGATGTACCAAGATCTTTAGGAATCTTATTTGCGACCTAGAATTAAGAACAGTCTTAATGAATCTACATCTAGGGAGGTGCCTCACATATTCTAAGGTGAAAGCCAAACATCAAAGAACATCCACTCTTCTCCAACAACCCCAAAATTCCCCAATGGAAATGGGAGCACATTTCTTTGGTTTCATCACTAAGCTTCCTAGAACCTCAAGTGAACACAACACCATTTGGGTTATTGTTGATTGTTTAACTAAGTCAGCCCATTTCCTTCCCATCCATGAAGACTATATACAGAATGGAGAAATATCAAAGCCTTACACAACGAAATGGTGGCACGCCATGGTGTTCCCCTGTCAATAATTTCTGATCAGGATTCTCGTTTTACTTCCCGATTTTGGCATTCATTGCAAAAAGCTCTGGGAACTCGTTTGAACCATAGCACAACCTATCATACTCAAATTGATGGCCAAAGAGAAAGGACTATCCAAACTCTGGATCGTTCTTGTGCAATTGATTTCGGTGCAAAGGGATCATCGCTTACCTCTTGTTGAATTCTCATACAACAATAGTTACCATACTAGCATTAAGTCTGCACCTTTTAAAGCTTTGTAGGGCAGGAATGTCGAACACCTGTCTGTTGGACGGAATTTTGCGATTGATTGGTAATGGGACCCAAACTAAAATAGGAAACTTGAGAAAAGATCTTTCAAATCCAAGAGGGACTCAAAGCCTCTCAAAATCTCCAAAAGTCTTATGTTGATACTCGTAGAAAACCCCTTGAATTCCAAGTTGGTGCAAGGTTTTACTCAAAGTTTCCCTTTGGAAAGGCTTTGTCCATTACGAGAAAAAGGGAAAACTTGCTCCTAGATGTGTTAGACCTTTCAAGATCCTATAAAGGATTGGTCCTATTGCATACAAACTCAAGCTACCAGCCGAACTCAACACCGTGCATGAAACATTTCACATGTCCAATCTTATGAAATGTCTTGCTGAAGATAACCTTTGTTGGTGATGAATATTTCAGGGATATATTTAGCATGTATATCGAGTGTACATTCTCGGGATGACTGGGATATTAGTATGTTTAGGATATATTTGTATAATGCCTATTTAATATATCCTGAGAATGACTAACGGTCCTTGTCATTCAAAATCCTTTGTGCAGGTCAAGTCTAACTGATTAGCTAAAGACTAGATCTTGCTTGAATCTCAAAACACCAGTTGATAACCGTTAGAAGATGTGTGAATGAGGAACACTTGCAACGGCTATGTGGAGATTTAGTATAAGCAATCCTGGATTTCTCGGGATGTTAGTTTTTTCCTTTTCTAGTATAAAAAGGGACTATGGTCTATCATTTAGGTCAGTTACTACTTTCCACTTTCAGCTAACACTCATTTCTTTCACTCACAACATACTTACAAATTATAACACTTAGTCGATCGAGCCATTGTTTCCAAAGTTGTACACTTAAATTTCTTTTAATAAAAACAACAAGGCAGGGGACGATTGTCCGCTCCCGAGGTTTTATGCCGGAGATCTAAATCGATCAAGGGCTTTCCTCGTACATCTTGTGTTCTTTGTTATTACATTACTTATATTCTTACTCATTTCAACATGAGAATATCATTGTTGTATGTCTCATTACTGCAGTGGTATTCTAAATATATCAGTCTATAGTTGTCAAAGTTTTGTCTTTACATTTGTGATAACCGTTTCCTTAAGATATCATTAATTTTATCCTAACAAGCTTCTCAAATCATTTTAGCACTCTACCTCACATAACTAATTTGGAATACAAAATTTGCTATGTTAATTTTTGACCAAAACAATATGGCGCCCACCGTGAGGCAAGTGGCGTTATTCTTAACAAAATCTTTGTTAAAATTTTTAATCAATCAATTCATTTAAAAAATCTTGACAATTATGGCTTCCATATGTGACTGCAACTTTCCCAAATTATACTCGTATAGGTCTTCAATCGAAGACTCACACAGTGTTGCATATGAACGAAGAAATTCCTTCCAATCCTTATCTGTGAATTTCTTCTTTCTGCTCCTGTTGATATTTTGTTGAATATGGAACCGACAGAGATACTTGTACGCATTCGTGAAATCTGATCACACGTGTTCATTAGAGCAAACTCCTTGTCTGTCACAATGACACACAGCTCCATACAGTCTACCAACATAGACTTTATCCTCTCAACACCCAAAGGTAGTTATCAACCTTCTCAGTAGAAATAAACCGATAGGCAATCGAAAACAACTAGTTTGTCGATGTCATACCTGTAACCTGAACAAACACCATTTTTTACATGTTTGTATTGTAGGTGGTGTCAATCATTAGCACATGCGGGAATGCACACCACATAGTAAATGAACGTTTGTGGACAAAAAATATCTTCAATAGTATCCATGGTGTGATTCTCGCGCGTGTAATAGGTGAATTGTTTCTCTACAAGGAGGTTTTAGAGTTGCTGCATTGGATCTTCACCGACTCCCTTTTTAGCATTTATCTTCTGAACAACATTGTGTATATCTTTCGGAATTTTCGTCAGTGTTCTCCAGATGCTACGCTTTGGAATATCCTGCTCTGCCATCTGCCCAACCAGTTCTCTATCCTCTAAAGAAAGCCTTCTCGCATAAGCGTGACCCTCTAAGTTTTCAAAGGGAGTATAGTTGTGCGCCGGGTTCTCCACATTTTCTCTTCAATTCAAGCAGCCCTATCAACTCAAACGGGCAACCAATTTTTTTTTCTACTCATCTTCCTCCACGTAGCTACACTTTTATGCTCCTTACCAAGAGTGCACTAAAATATAACCTTCACGAAATCGCCTCCTTTTTTCTTTGATCTTTTTAAAACAATGACTTGAGCATTTTCCTTTCCCGTATCTTGTACCTAGTCGATTAACTCCTGGTGTCACACCACGCAACAGCGGAAACACGTGGCACAACGCTCGAAGAGCATCAAAGTCAAGATTAATACAAAGCATAATTAATTAGAAAAGAATCATGTTATTAAAACGTCGAAAGGTGTTTCATGTTTCACACATCACATAAATAACCATAGTTTAATTCAAAATAAGGCTTTTGCAATTATATCCCAAACCTATGGAAAATAAAAGTAAAACCCCCCAAAAGTTCCGACGCCTCAAGATTTCCAGTACTAGCCATCATACCTTCCAACACCTAATTACCTGAAAGATATGTTTAAGAAAAGACGTCACTACATACATATTGGTGAGTTCACAAGTTTTAGTTCTACAAAACATTTTATTAACATACATGTGGGAAACAAACACAACAGTGACTATTGTAAAGAGTAGGTAACTCCTACAATCCCTTGAGCCCATAACCAAACCAAGACACGCAATGCCCTACTAGTTGTTTCTCAGAACATAACAACTTTGTTCAAAATACGTGCACCCCTGGTATACACTGGTACATAATCGACGGTATCGATTAAGGGTGGGCCTTGTCAGGTACCAATAGTACTATCCAAATATTCCTTCAGTTTCATACACACGAATTCCTGGTTACAGTAGCGAGGACTCACTCCGAGTGGTGTACAACATACCCAAGTACCCATCATGCCACTTAACACATTTCCACATGTTACAACATTTTAACAAATCATATGTTTCCCCCAAAACAAAAACAGTAAAATGGGGTCGTGAAACTCACCTCGAAGTCCGTGCAAAAGTTAGCAAATAAAAGTCTGTAACAGTAAAGGTCCAGCCTACTTGTGCCCTAAATCATAAAAGGGACACTTAAGGTCTATGAAACGTAACCCTGACATATGTGTTGGTCATGATCAAGTCATCCAACTAGGTAGTTAGGTTCATTCTCGTTTGTTACGACACGCCACCCCGTTGGTGATAAACTTCAGGTATTTGATAAAATGTATTTGCACATATATATCCAAATATAGAAAATTAATTTATCATGTATAAAGCCATATTCGTGCATCAAAATATGTATAAGTACTGATACCCGAGTCAAAGTGTAGCTAAATATATTAAGTTTATATATTTATTTTTGATATTACGTCATGTAACCTCGTCATATTTCCATATGCATTTTCATTTGAAAAGTACACACTTAAAACTCAACACGTACATGACACAAATTGTAAACATACACAACACTACCTTTCTCGCACACCCACACACATCACAAACTCTCACACATACAATAAATATGTATCTCACTTTCAACACACACTTGACACTTAGGGGCTGTTTGGTTAGTTTTCTTGTCCCACATTGGTAGGAGAGCCTCATTAAGGTTCAGCCTAGTTTAGTGCTTAATAGTTCAGTGCTTAATGGTTCAGCAACATCCTAAGTCTTAATGGTTCAGCCTTAACCATTCCATTCAGAAGCTGAAACAAACGCGCTTCGGCGCTGAATGGTTCAGAGCCTCATTAAGAGGCTTACCAAATAGTCCCTTACTGAATATCCACATAACATTCATAGTCTTATGCGCACACACACTGTTACTACCTATTGCAAACACATAGATATACTAAGTTCACACACTACCTTCATCATACAACACACACACGACACACCATACATACACATGACACCCACATGCACACTTACATTAACTCATGTCCACTCCATACACAAACTTACATATACATTCATTAACTTGATATATCATTTTGTAGCCAATTTTCAACACACACTCGACACTTCCTATTCACACACCCGTAACCCCACCCGTACCCGCATTTATTATGTAACTCGTTCGCCATCCAAACGAAGGAAAGAGTTAACTCAACACGGGTCGTGACCGTAACAATCTGAGAAAATGTAATTAAATAAGGGAAGATTAGTTAGTACCTAACGATACGAACGAGGCGGTACGTGGAGTACATGACTGTCTGCCTAGGAGTGCAACTACTGATGCGTATTACTTCCTTAGTTTTCTCGAACCACGTGACTAGGCCAACAAAGCCTTCCGTCCCATTGAATTTAATGGGCTTGTGATGTGCCAAGATTTACACAAGTTTTATGCACATATTTTCACCGGTTTTACACCCTAAATCATGCTTTTATCTTCGTTTTATCAAGATTTATTTTTCTTTGTTGATAATTGCAGGATTTGAGGTCGACAAGTGAAAAGAAGTGAAAACGGCACAAAAAGGCAAGGAATTTAAGACTTAGAAGCTGTGTCAGATGCAGCACGGCTGTGCCTACGGCCGTGCACCTGTCCCCGGGTCAACGAGTCAACATTTCCAAATCAACAGGAGGCAAAAAGTCGACTTTACCAACCTGCACAGGCATGCCCACAAAGGTGCATGGTCGTGCACTTCAAGTGCGTCTTCTCCAAGGCTCTAGCAGACCAGAGCTGACAAGACTATTGCACGAATGGAAGAGCATGGAGGTGCCACCATGATAGCATGGGCGTGCCAGTTCTGAGACCAGACAATTGCTGCATGAAAGTACTCTGCAACAGTAACAGCTGTTAAGCATGAGCGTGCCACATCATGGAGCACGGGCGTGCAGGGCCTGATTGGCTTATAAATAGAGACATCCCCTCCATAATTTAGCATCCCATCCTACTCCTAAACCTCCTCCTTCTACATGAAATATCAGCCATCTTTGGGATTTGTAGGTGTCCTTTGGAGCTTGGGATCACTCCATAAACATCACACTTGAGAGAGAAACAACCCGAAACCACCTAAAACCACTAGAAATCTCCATACAACCCTCACCATGTTTTGTACACAAAACCAACCTTGTGAGATTGTTGTATCAACCATGCTAGGCTAGATTTCTATTGGTGTTGCTAGGGTAATGATGGAACTTGATATGAAATAAATAGTTTATTTATGTTTAAAGTGGTGTTTTGTGTTCTTAACAAATTTTTTTCCACTACTTATTCGTTTGATGAATTAACAAATTAATCACCTAGTATTTGGTCTTGTTGGTGTTTTGATAGAAAGTGGAGGGACTTATAAGTGTAACCATGGAGTGTAAAAACCCGTGAACTTGTAAGCTAACCTTAACTCCGCGTGTAGAGATTGGCCCATTTGTGTTTGGAAACAATCACACTTTGTGCCTTAATCCTCAGCTATCAAAATCTCACTTAGGTTCGGTACGGTCTTTATACTTGGTCTAGTGATAAGACAAGACTTGGTCATGTGACTTAGCTTCATGGTCTATGTGATAGCTTTGGCGCAACCCAAGAATTGTAGAACCCGTATTGGGAGAAAACGGTCTTTATTTTCTTCCATTACTATATTGTCGCACAATTATTAGTAATAGGCCAATCACTTTTTGAAAAATTCATAATTCTAATAGGGGATGAGCGTGAGTGGACCAAGCCACGACTCCCCAATGATTTCAAGTGGTAGCTTGTTCGGCCATGCTCCGGCCGCCAGCAAGTTATTCATAAAGTAAAATAGTCATTAAATGTCAATATCACAACTTTGGGAGGTCGGTTTCTTCGGGGTTGGGTCGACACAGTCTCGAGAACTCCTTCCCTCACTGTTGAGAGGTGAACTTACCAAACGCAGGAAGACCCTCAAAATAATAGTAAGAATACAAATCGTTTTTGTAGTCGTGCGGTAATGCGCACCTCGAACACACCATTTAAATAAAAGTCTACTATTATTTTGTACTAGGCAACATCAGATCCCAAAGCAACACCTTTGTTTTGCTATTGATTTCGCTTACAGTTTACATCTCTCCTCTATTCTTCTCACACTTTTAAAACTCTTTTAGTAATTTTTATGTAGCTGAGTAGTAAAAATCGTGTCCTTGGATTCAATACTCAGTACTTGCTCATTTCTATACTACCACGATAGGTACATTTTCCTGTTGTGTGGGGTATAGAACGTTAAGCAACTATCGTTTTAGACTATAAATTTAAAATTTGAAAGTGTCACACCAATGTCTTCGACTAAATTCCCTTTTTCACCAAGTTGTTGGCACTCACACCGGGAACTAACCATTTTAAAAGAAAAGAAGTTTTAGTTTTTAAAACCCCACGCTATCAAGTTTTTGGCGCTGTTGCCGGGGACACGACTGTTATATAGAATTGTTTTCTTAAAAATTACTTATTTTTCTTTTCTTAGTGTTTTTGTTAAAAATCTCATCTTAAAGATTCTCTATCATTGTATGAACTTACGTCCCTCGCCCATACTCACACCTCCTCTTGAAGAACCCGAAAGATATTTTCAAGCTATAAGAAAAGAACAAAAATTAAAAATGCACAAGTTGATAGAACAATCTCTAATTTTGCTAGACCTTCCATCAACGCCTTGGGCCCTAGCCTCGCTAGACCCGCCTTTGATGCTGAGCACTTTGAAATTAAGTCCCATGTCATTCACATGATACAACAAAACTGCACCTTTCATGGTTTACCTGATTAAGATCCCATGCTCATATCGCATATTTTCTCGAAATTTGTGATAATTTTAAGTTGCAAAACGTTACTCCTGACGCTATCCGACTTCGCATGTTTCTTTCTCACTAAAGGACCATGCCAAAGCATGGCTGAACTCGTAACCAGCAGGCTCCATCACCACTTGGGCTGACCTCGCGCAAACATTTCTCTTAAAATAGTTTCCCCAGCCAAAACCGCAGAGCTAAGAAATGACATCAACACCTTTTGCCAAGAAGATGGAGAGTCACTCTACGAAGCTTTAGAGAGATTCAAGGATATGCTAAGAAAGTGTCCCCACCATGGACTAGAAATTTGGTTACAAGTTTCATCTTTTACAAGACAAATCAAGCCAGACAGACTCTTGATGCAACCGCTAGAGGAATCGCTGGAACAAAGGGCCGTAGGAAGCATATGATCTCATCGAAGAAATCATCGTGAACAGTTATCAATGGTACAATCCTCGAAGTCAGCCATCGAAGATCGGGCTTTATCAAGTTGATTCCACCACTTATTTACAAGCTCAAATCGAGGTGTTATCGACTCGACTCAATCAATTGAGCAAAGCATAAGTCAATGCCATCACCGCTAAAGAGTTGAAACCACAAGACAGGATGCTTCCTCCTCCACAAGCCACGGTTGAACAAGTTGACTTCATTGGTACGAGGTGCCTGCCAAACAATCCTTACAGCAACATATACAATCGCGGCTGGCGTGATCATCCAAACTTCGTGTGAAAAAACACAAACAACACCGTTCAACCACCCGGCTTCAATCAATAAAACAGCCAACAACGCCCTCAAAACAATGGTTACCGGTTAGTGGATGAAAAGCTCGCTGAACTCGAAGCCCGATCGGCAGCTCGCATGGACAAACAGTTCAACAACTCCGATAAAATGCTTCAAGAAAACGAGTCCACCAGTAGGAACCTAGAGATACAAATGGGTGTTATAGCCAAGGCACTTGCAGAAAGGCCCGCACGGAGTCTTCCAAGAAACACTGAAACCAAACCAAAGGCAAATGTTAGGGCCATCACTCTTCATAGCACCTGAGTGTGGTTTGAACCACCCATGCTGGCTAACGAAGAAGTCACTCCTTCCATCCCACCCGAAATTGAACCAACACCAACCATAACCACTCCGCTGCACTGGAAATAAACTCGAGCGCAGTTCATCACCACCTGTTAATATAAGCCCTACGACCGATTGGATACCTCCAAGTGCTCCACCGCAAGAATCACCGTCAACAATGGTACCGAGGGAACCTCGGCCTAACGTACCTTATCCTGGCCAATTGATGAGACAGATGATGGACGAGCAATATCAGAAGTTCACCGAGCTCCTAAGTCAGATGCATGTCAACCTACCATTTATAGAAGTCATCCAAAAATGCAGAAATATGCAAAATTTTTGAAGGACTTATTGAGAAATAAAAGAAACCTTAAGGCAGCTATCAAGGGCAATGCACTGGAGTGTGCAACACTACTGCAGCAAAGTCTCCCACCAAAGCTGACCTATCCAGAAAATTTTCTTTACCTTGCTCCATAGGGAACATGCTGACGACTTATGCCTTGGCCGATCTTGGTGCAAGAGTGAATGTTATGCCCACTTATATCTACAATCAACTCAACTTAGGCGATGCACGACCCTTGATAGCTACAATCGAGTTGGCAGACGGTACCATAAAGCAACCCGAGGGAATTGTTGAAAACCTACTTATTAAAGTAGGAAAGTTCGTTTTCCTGTCGACTTTCTCATCCTCAACATGGGTGAGAGTAATGTTCCTGTTATTCTCGGTCGACCGTTCTTAGCCACCGCTCGAGCAACCATAGATATGAGTGAGGGAGTTCTTACACTTCGGGTTGGGAACTACAAGCTGCACTACACTGCCGGAGGAAAAGAATAGGAGTCCTACGATCCATTCGACATGGCTAACTTTATTGATAATTAATTAGATTATCAATTAAAGAAAGCCAAGGGTGCTACAGTGACACCACCAGAGGAATCTTCAGTGGGCCTCGATAACACCAAATGGATCGATGAGTATTGGGACAACCGTCAAGGGGGTTTTAGACGAATGAGAAATAGAAGAAAGAAAAACATGACCAATAACCCAGAGGCAGGGAAGGAAGAATGAGCACCACACGTTTTGTCCAGCCAAATACGTAAAACGTGGCGCTACCGTGGAGGCAGCCGGATTAGTAGCTTAGGAAGAATAAGTTGAGAGGTTGGTGCATACGGTAGAAAAGTTGGTCAAGAACCCTCAGGTATGGTCATTCACTCTTGAAATTTTCTATCACCCAGGTATGCCCTCTCGGCATTAGGACCCAGTAGCTTGTCTTTTACTTTATTTTGTTTTTCTTTTCGTAACTAATAAACTATTCTAGTTCATGCCAAGTGGTTTCTCTCGAGAAAAAATTTGTGCTGAGGCAGCTGCGGGGATCGACTGCACGCAGACCGTTGGAGAACAAAAAAGGGGGATACTTGTTCCTTTTGACTATTCCACTTATTCTTTTGCACACACATATCATAGGAAATTAATTTAAAAATGTGCTAAAAGAACTAAGTGTGAGGTGTTTAAAATTTTGCAAATTTGAAACACCTCAATAAAGTCAACAATCCGTAACCAAAAGGCATAAGTTTTAAAGTGTTTTTGGAAACAAAAATACTTTCAAACCCTTTGAGTCCGCCTAACAGTCTTGCGGGAGATTAGTGAGGTTTTGGTAGTCAAAAGAACCATCTAGAGTATTCCCGATTCCTTGATTTAACCTTACCCCCACATGTGAGTATTTTGAGCCTTATCAAGCATATCACTACATATCTACTCTACATACTCGTTCGTTTGTTTATGAGAGATATTCCCCTTTGGTATGACACGGCTAGAACTTGTGTGACTTAGGCGTTACAAGACCATATTAGAGGTGAATGTGTGAAAATGATTTAGGCACTTAGGATTTACCCATTTCGTTACCATTAGCATTCCATATATTTTCCCCACCCGAGCCACCCTTATTAAGCCTTAGCCTTTTTCATTTCCTTACATCCATTTAGCCCCCGACAAAACGAAACCAGGGAAGTGTTGAGGTGTTAAGGAAGCTCTCCGGAAATTTTGGACTTAGAAGCATAAGCCGCACATCAAAGATCTTGAATCTCGATTGTGAAGAAATGGCAACAAAAGAAGAGCCATCAAGAAGAGCATACCAAGTGTCAATAATCACCTAGCAAAGCATCAAGTGTAAACAGTTTATACTCGTGAAAAAAAAGTGTGTAATAATGATGCTACTGAATTAAAGGAATCAAGAAAACTTCAAAGGAAAGGTTTTGCAACGCTTTCGGAAGACCAAATGATCGGCCCAACCTAGTGCAGGCTTTTAGGGGGCATGCGCCGAACGGTTCACAAGAGTAGGCGAAAGTCAAGCTATGAAGTCCAAAGAAAGACCACCAAAGCCAACTTGGAATATTTACAAGATTCCGATAACACCTCAAACACTAAACCCGAAGTTAGTCATAGTGGTAGACTCCATTCCTACCCTATTCATCGCCATTCGACTCAACTAACCTCTCACACCCCGCCAAGGCAGAAACATGGGGATGCGACGATCGAAATGTTTTCAAGCACAAGGTTCAAGCAACACACATTTATTAAAATAGTATCACCATAAATAATGGATATTGTCATAAATTTATTTAACATGACATCATAACATTAACAAAAGGAAATATTGTCTAGTACTCATGAGTTTGAAATCAAACATCGTAAGGTTGACAAAAACCCATCAAAGTGATACCACGTAGTGCATGCTCGAACCCCTCCCTCAAATCTCTATGGCCCTCCATTAGCTACCTGAAAAACATGCATAACGAGTTTTGTCAACAATAATGTTGGTGAGTTTACGGGTTTGAATGTAACAAGTAAAACCAATGTGTAATTCGTGTATGACCGATCATAGGCTAGCTAAGCGAATTAAAAATGTACAAACCATGAGTCCCATAACCAAACCTCTTGACTGTTTCGGCCTATGTTACCACATGTTAAATGGACCTAGCCGAAACAAGGCATCATCTAGGCTTCAATTTCAATGGTTGTTTGGACCAACAAGGCTTGATCTCAACATGTTAAGATGCCACCGAGGGTTACCAATCATTCTAGTAGTGTTTGGTGATAATGCCGATTATAAAACTCATCATAAAATTCCTTAACTTTGAGTATAAACCGAATGTGTTTTTGTTTGTAAAAACCGATCATTAGTTGATCTTTTGTTGTTCTCGTGTTCGTATAACATTACTCAAATGATGGTGGTGTTGTTAATGCCAAATTATAATGTGGAAATGTGATAGCTAAACCAAATGATTACTAGTTATAAAATCCAACAATGTTTTCAAGGATCGTGGTATATGTGCTTGGTCTAGGGTGTTTTTAAGAAGTAGATAGTTGGATTAAACATGGTAGCCGATTAGAACAAAGGTCTAGGTCGGGTTTACAAGGGGGCCGAGAGGTTTTAGCTTCGAAGGAATAGGATGGTTAGATAACATACCTAATTGATCCAAAGTGGAGTCGGGTGTCTTGATGCTCTCCTTGCTCGGACCTTGGTGCCTTCGGTTTAGATGTGGTGAGGGCCTAGATTTTCTTCTAGTTGTCATGGATTTTATGACTTGATAGTGACTTGTGAGGGAGTGTGGTGTGCGGTCGTGTGGTGTCAAGAAGGAAGCAACATAGGGTCTAGTAAAAGCATAGGGTGTCATGGATGTTTCTTCATAGTATAGTCACTATCATTGAGTCACCATACTTCTTGTTACCTCATCATTGGCCGATTCATGTGCTCCTCTAGTTTAGGAAGTTCTTTTTAGTAACCCTTGATGTGTAAGAGGATAACTTTCCGTATTCCACATATGTTTTGGATCATTCATTGACAAGCACTTGTGGAAACATGGCTTAAGGTTTGCGGCCACTAGAAAGAAGAAGGGAAGCTCCAAGAGTTTTAGGAAAAGGACTTGTCATGTGTAGATATATAGGTAGCCGAATTGTGGGTATGTATGGATATGCGTGCGGTTGTATATATACATACATGTATACATGTATACATTGTCAAGTGTTTACTTATAATATAAGTTCATGTGATTATCAAGTTATGAGACCCCTTTTCTAACTATGGTGGTGGTGAAATAGGTTGTGAGGTCGAGTAGGTGTTCGTGTCCGATCATTCCTAGTTATTTTAGACGTAGGAACATCTAAGTAGGTGATCATGTGTCGAGTGTTAACTAGGAATTGATGACGATATTAACATGTATTTTGTGCATCTTAACATAGTTATTTGTTTCCATGTTCATGTGTTAAAGAGAGATTACCATGTGTTAGAGTATAGTAACCCTTTTGAATGCTTGTTTAGTGATTTCCCGGGTGTTGTATGATTAAACAAGTGTCCTTTGTTGAGTTTTCCTAAATAACTCATGCTTCACTAGACTGGGGGGGGGGGTATAATGTATGCAGAAAGGTGTAATGATGCACATGAAATGATGACAAGAATTAAAAATGTACGGATGTTGACCTGGTTTGTTGACTGTTGTCACATTCTCCCCTTTGTTTTGGAATTTCGTCCGCGAAATCAAGTTTTCCTACTAGTTGAGTTGGGTACTTGTATCTCATCTGGTCTTCGCGTTCCCATGTGAATTCGGGACCACGCTTTGTATTCCATCTGACTTTCATAAGTTTAGTGCGGCTCCTTCTCAACTTCCTGACTTTCTAATCAGTCACCTCGATTGGCTCCTCGACAAAATGGAGCTGATCATGGATGTGAATTTCTTCGGAGGGAATGATCAAAGATTCGTCAGACAAACACTTCTTCTGGTTGGATATATGGAAAGTGTCATGAACACCACTTAGCTCTTCTGGTAACTTGAGCTTGTATGCCACGGGACCATCCCTAGAAAGTATCTCGAACGGACCAATGTATCGGGGATTAAGTTTTCCACGCTTGCCAAATCGTGTACACCCTTCCAGGGTGAGACTTTCAAGAGTACCTTATCGCCAACCTGGAATTCGAGTGGTTTGCGACGGCGATCAGCGTAGCTCTTTTGACAATCTCGAGCGGCCTTCAAGCAATCACGGATCTGAAAGATCTTATCGGTGGCTCTTGAATGAGCCCGGGGCCAATCAAATATTTATCTCCAACTTCTGCCCAACACAAAGGAGATCTACACTTACGTCCATACAGGGCTTCAAACGGGGCAGCCTTGATACTGGTGTGGTAACTGTTATTGTAGGAGAACTTGACCAACGGTAGATGAGAATCCCAATTTCCACTAAAATCAATTACACATGCCCGAATCATGTCTTCCAATGTTTGAATCGTGCGTTCACTCTGGCCATCGGTTTGTGGATGATAAGTTGTGCTCATGTCTAAGCGAGAGCCTAATGCGTCCATCAATGTTTGCCAGAATCGGGAAGTAAATCGACTGTCTCGGTCGGAAATGATTGCAACAGGCACACCATGCCTAGTTACAATCTCCTTGATGTACAGCTTGGCGAGTTTCTCTAACTTGTCGGTTTCCTTGATCGGCAAGAAATGCGCGGATTTAGTCAACCTAAAAAAATTACCCAAATCGTGTTGTGACCACTGGACATCTTAGGTAGCTTGGTGATGAAGTCCATAAAAATATGTTCCCATTTCCAAACAGGAATTTCTGGTTGCTGAAGCAGACCAGATGGTTTCTGATATTCGGCTTTGACCTTTGAACAGGTAAGGCATCGGCTGACGTATCTAGACTTGTGGGCTTCTTCAAGCAGACCACATCTTTGTACATCTTGTCAGCACCAGGATGAACCGAGTATCTAGACTTGTGGGCTTCTTCCAGGATTAAATCACGTAAACCACCAAAACGTGGCACCCTGATCCGGTTGGTAAAATAAACTGTGCCGTCAGACCTAGGTTCCAACAGATTAACCATCTTGAATAACGACTCATCCTTCAGATTCTCACTTTTCAGAGCTTCCTGCTGAGCGTCGCAGATACGGGTAGTGAGATTTGTGTGGATACTCAAGCCTAGCGCTCGCACACAAAGGGTCTTAACTCGTTCTTTCTGACTTAATGCGTCAGCCACAACGTTGGCTTTGCCTGGATGGTATTTAATCTCACAATCGTAATCGTTCAGCAATTCAACCCATCTACGTTGCCGCATGTTCAGATCCTTCTAATTGAAGATGTGTTGCAAGCTCTTATGATCAGTGAAAATGGTGCACTTAGTGCCGTAAAGGTAGTGCCTCCAAATCTTGAGGGAAAAGATTACTGCACCCAACTCTAGGTCATGAGTGGTGTAGTTCTTCTCATGAATTTTGAGTTGTCGGGATGCATAGGCAATGACCTTATTCCTTTGCATGAGTACGCATCCAATACCTTGATGAGAAGCATCGCAATAAACCACGAAATCATTGGTACCTTCAGGAAGAGAGAGAATTGGAGCACTGCACAAACAGTCCTTCAATACTTGGAATACATTATCCTGCCTGACTCCCCAATCGAACTTCTTGTCTTTCTGTGTCAAGACAGTTAGTGGCTGGGCAATCTTGGAGAAATTCTCGATGAACCGACAATAGTAACCAGCTAATCCCAGAAATTGTCGCACTTCGGTCGGTGTCTTGGGCGCAGTCCAATCCTTGATTGCTTCAATCTTTACGGGATCAACTTGTATACCCTTCTTGTTCACAACGTAACGGAGGAAATGGACCTCTCGAATCCAGAACTCGCATTTCGAGAATTTGGCAAACATTTTCTCGTTCTTGAGCAACTCCAAAATCAATTGAAGATGTTGTTCGTGCTCTTCTTGAGTTCGCGAGTAGATCAAGATGTCATCGATGAAGACGATAACGAACTTGTCTAAATAGGGCTTGCAGACGCGGTTCATGAGATCCATGAGAATGACAGGAGCATTGGTTAACCCAAATGGCATGACTAAGAATTCGTAATGCCCATAACGAGTTCGGAATGCAGTCTTTGGGATGTCGTCTTCTTGAATCCGCAACTGATGGTATCCCGATCGCAGATCGATCATCGAGTAGTAACTGGAACCCTGCAACTGGTCGATCAGATCATCAATTCTTGGCAACGGGTACTTGTTCTTGATGGTAAGCTTATTCAACTCCCGGTAGTCAATGCACCTGCGGAAACTCCCGTCTTTCTTCTTCACGAACAGAATAGGCGCACCACACAGAGAAAAGCTCGGACGAATGAAACCTTTGTCCAACAACTCCTGAAGTTGGTTAGACAGTTCCTGCATTTCAGATGGTGCTAGCCGATACGGAGTGCGGACTGCTGGAGCAGCTCCTGGGACAAGATCAATGCTTCTGGAAAGACTTCAGGGTAACCTCGCACCACTGGAATGTCCACGAGTTTCCGATCTCTAGCTTTTTGTTCTACGACATGTGCCAGAAACGCGACACAACCTTTCCTTAAACATTTTTGTGCTTCAATGCAGGATATGACTCGAAGAGTGAGTACACCCTGGGTTCCTCGAATCAATCGGGTTCCATCTTTTAACAAGGGGATTCGAACCACATTTTCGTGACAGACGATCTCTGCATGATGTTTGGATAACCAATCCATGCCAATGACAATATCAAAACTACCCAATTGAATAGGTAGTAAATCGATATGGAATTCATGGCCGTCAAGCACCAGAACACAGTCCTTAACAACTTCCTCGGACGAGATCAACTCACCGTTAGCTAACTATATGGTGTAACGTGTTTCCAACTTACTAGATTTTAATCCAAGGGATTTCTTAAAGTCGGTGGACACAAAGCTAAAAATCTGCGCCTGAGTCAAAAAGTACCGATGCAAAATGGTTGTTAAGGAGAAACGTACCCGTAACTACGTTAGGATCATCACGTGCTTCATTGGCTCCTAGCACGAACGCTCTACCACGGGCTTGATCCTTGGCCTTGGGACAGTCCTTCCGGAAATGTCCAG
Organism: Ambrosia x helenae; assembly: GCA_030844895.1. NCBI lineage: Eukaryota > Viridiplantae > Streptophyta > Magnoliopsida > Asterales > Asteraceae > Ambrosia > Ambrosia x helenae. Next base: position 41,094 of record JAUTDX010002006.1, read on the forward strand.
TCGCACAACATTCGAAGCACTCGTTTTTGGCAGGAGGAGTGTTTGTGGCTTTGGCCCTGCAGTTAGCGGTTGAGTGACACGACGGTTACAGTTCTTGCACAAGATACTTTCGCAGGTACCTTTGTGATGGTAGTTGCATTTCCTGCAGTGAGGATGGTGCCCGTTGTATTTGCGTTTGGGCTCCTCAGCAGCTGTGGCAGCAAAAACTTTCACGACATCTTGTGGCTTGTGAGAGGAGTTTCTGCCTTTCTGGTTGTCGGAACATTTGCGCTTGTTCCGGAATTCTCACTGGTAACCGTCACCTTTTGGTTCAACGAACCCATGCGAGCAGCGTCGTCGGTCAAACTTTGAGCTAGGGTAACCGCGGCCTGGATAGTGGAAGGTGCCGATGCAGTAACCATACTACGGATCTTTGGTGACAGACCCCAGATATACCGCTCAACTCTCTTATATTCGGGCGTGACCATGTGTGGGACTAGTCGAGAGTGGTATATGCAGTTACGTTGGCATCCACCATGGCAAGATTCCAGAACTCGGCTTCCAGCTTTTGGAGTTCACTCCCAGGACAGTACTTTTCCATGAGCAGTGTTTTGAGATCGGCCCATTCAAGGTTGCATGCCGCTTCTCTGCCCAGGGTTTGCACTTGCAAGTTCCACCAGGTAAGGGCTTCATCCTGAAAGGTACAAGTGGAGTACTTCAACTTTTGATCCTCGGAGTAACCACTGATGTCGAGGACTGATTCGGTCTTCTCTATCCATCGGACAATTCCTACAGCACCTCCCGTACCACGGAAATTCCATGGCTTGCACGCCATGAAAGTTTTGTACGAACAGCCATGAATAGAGTTTTCAACCTCGTGATCTGTTTCACTTCCTCGGCGGCGACCGGTACCTCTTGAACCTCCACTGGAGTCAGCCCGAGCTGCATCATGTTGAGCAATTGTCGCAACAATTACTCTAGCTAACTCAGCGGGAGTGGTCGGTAGTGGTCCGCCTTCGGTTGTCCGTGCTGACTGTCGGGTTGGCATAACTAAGAGAAAAGAACACAACAAACATAAGAGATGCATATACACACGTAATCATATAATAACCAAGAAACATGCATATAAGTTAAATTGAAATCATACAACCACATAACATAATATCCATACATGCGTCCAAAAGTAGTTAAGTTTTAGTACAAAATAGGCGGTTGAACCGCAATTAGTTTTTAAACATCACATCCAAAATCATAAAACATCACAAGTCAATTCATACATAAACATAACAACACAAGCAACAACTAAGAAGGTGGTGGAAATGCAGCAGCGAGAGAAATAATCGCCTCCCTCATGCGTCGATCAGTCTCTGTCATCCTCCACTCTAGCACCTCAAGACGTCTCCCAATCTCGCTCGCTCCATCACAGCAGACAATCTCCCCAGCTCGGCTTCCGACAGCTGGCTCTCGAGCTCCCGAATGTGGTCTCCCAATGCTACTAACTGCACATCATGGGATATGAGGACACCACGCTTAGTGTGGAGAGGTCTCCCGGATGAGTCTCCCAAACTCAAGACCTCGGGATCATCCTCCTCGTCCCTGTGTGCCAGGCAGCTAGAGAGACTAGGAAGGAAAGGCCGCTTGCGGGCCGAAGAGCGCCGCTTCAGTCTCTTCGATGGCTCGCACACCTCCACTGCTAAAGGCTCTGGCACGGGGTCGACAGGCTGGGTAGGCTCACCGGTTGGGATAGGGTCAGCGGGAAGGGAAAAGATCAGGGCTCTAGCGGGTATAGCAATAACAAGAGACGGCTGTACCCTCTTTCGGGAAGTGTCTAGGCAAAAGAAGGGGTTGAGGCTAGCTGGAGAGTGTGACGCAGGAGGGGTAACAGAGGGGTGAGTGTCGGGGTCGGCTAGAGAAGGTGGGACATTGTCGTTCACGTCGTCGTCGGAGGTACCCCTCATGACTGGAGGTAGGTCGATATCCATCTCGGAGTCTGAGATCCATCCACACTCGTGATGAGAAGACTCGGGGGCTGTGGCTGGCTGAGTAAGAGGCAAGTCGTCCTCCTAGGAGTCGTCCACCAAGTAATCCGGCTCGGACTCGGATGAAGAAACAAGGTTAATGGTAATGACCATGATTCCTGTCATAACATGCATATATATGTAAATAATCACATACGTAAATAAATGAACTATTGTACCCATATATCCTTGGTTTAAAAAAAGCGCGCCTCAGCCCAAAAAAACCTTTTAAAACTGCTTTATTTGGCCGCTACAATAGTGCCTCGGCGTTTTTATGTTTTGAATATGCTTTTTAAGTGTTCAAGGGTGTTTTATAATCATGTTTTTGTGCTTATGATTGATTAACATGTAGAAAATGTCATATTGACATATTTAAATATTTTTTTATAATTTTTTTAACACTAGGCGCCTCACATACGTGATGCTCTCGCCTCGCGCTTTAAGCCCCGCGCTTCGGATTTTAGACCGAAAACGCCTCGGAGCGCCTCGCGCTTTTTTAATCCAAGCGTAATCTTCGTAGAGCGGCTTGAGATTTGAGAGGTGCAAGGGAGACAGTGTGGTACTTTATGAAAACGTTTCGAAAAATGTTTTAAGTTATAGTTGACTCAAAAGAATCTTAGTTCGCTATAACCTCGTGCTCTGATACCAATCTTTCACACCCCACAAAGGAGGAAACACGGGGATGCGACGATCGAAAGGTTTTCAAGCACAAGGTTCAAGCAACACACATTTATTAAAATCGTATCACCATAAATGATGGATATTGTCATAAATTTACTTAACACGACATCATAACATTACCAAAAGGAAATATTGTCTAGTACTCATGAGTTTGAAATCAAACATCGTAAGGTTGACGAAAACCCATCAAAGTGATACCACGTAGTGCATGCTCGAAACCCCTCCCTCAAATCTCTGTGTCCCTCCATTAGTTACCTGAAAAACATGCATAACGAGTTTTGTCAACAATAATGTTGGTGAGTTTACGGGTTTGAATGTAACAAGTAAAACCAATGTGTAATTCGTGTATGACCGATCATAGGCTAGCTAAGCGAATGATAAATGTGCAAACCATGAGTCCCATAACCAAACCTCTTGACTGTTGTGCCTCGCGCATTATACACTAAAGACAATGTATGTATGGTAGAATACTAACACTCTTTTGTATGTAACCGGTTAGAGCGACTAACCAAGAGTGGGGGTGTCAACCCAATAGATCTATTAAAGTGTTCCCATGGCTTTTGATAGCTAATGGTTACAGTAAACGTTGTACGAGGACTAATGAGCTCATGAACCAATATGTCTCATGTTCCACATGGTGGTCTCGATAGAATGTACACACACTTGTAAATGACACTAGTATTGATGCATGTATTTCCCCCGAAATGTAAAATAGTAAAATGGGGCCGTAAAACTCACCTGGTAGAGATGTATGTGGTCTAGTGAGGCTGTAGATGGTCCACCGTCCTGTCAATTGATATCCTATGATCATTATGGACATGGTAAATCTTCTAGTTTTGTTATTTATCGTTCAAGTTGTTCACCCAATATTTGTGGCCTTTGTGTTTAGTGGTCGTGGGTCGTGTTTTAGTGTACGCGACACTCGTTAGTGTTCTATAAAACATATAGTTCCAAAACTTTGGTGTGTCGTCGAAATATAATATCTATTGTAAACAAAATTGACCCCACATGTCGTCATGGGCTATAGTTTGGCACCAATTCGTCATGTGCGGTTGGTTTTTGGAAGAAACAAGATTTTACGTGTGTTTATTACCCTTTAAACCATAACATGGAGTTAACACATGTTTCGGCCTATGTTACCACATGTTAAATGGACCTAGCCGAAACAAGGCATCATCTAGGCTTCAATTTCGATGGTTGTTTGGACCAACAAGGCTTGATCTCAGCATGTTAAGATGCCACCGAGGGTTACCAATCATTCTAGTAGTGTTTGGTGATAATGCCGATTATAAAACTCATCATAAAATTCCTTAACTTTGAGTATAAACCGAATGTGTTTTTGTTTGTAAACACCGATCATTAGTTGATCTTTTGTTGTTCTCATGTTCGTATAACATTACTCAAATGATGGTGGTGTTGTTAAAACCGATTTATAATGTGGAAATGTGATAGCTAAACCAAGTGACTACTAGTTATAAAATCTACCATGTTTTCAAGGATCGCGGTATATGTGCTTGGTCTAGGGTGTTTTTAAGAAGTAAATAGTTGGATTAAACAAGGTAGCCGATTAGAACAAAGGTCTAGGTTGGGTTTACAAGGGGGCCGTGAGGTTTAAGCTTTAAAGGAAGGTTAGATAACATACCTAATTGATCCAAAGTGGGTCGGGTGTCTTGATGCTCTCCTTGCTCGGACCTTGGTGCCTTCGGTTTGGATGTGGTGAGGGCCGAGGGGGATCAAGAAGTGAGAGGAGTGGTGTTGTGAATTGTTGAGGCTTCCTTGAGTCTCCTTATATAGTGCATTAGCTGGCAAGTCCCACACCTCCTTTCTTGTGCTCATTGCTTAGTACACCATACCATTTTAGTGAAATAAGTTGGCCTAGTGTTTTCCTTGTCGTCTTGGTGCTCTTGGCCGATCCATATCCCACCAAAAGTCTTCCATTTTTGGCATAGTGTCATGTGTAAGAGCTTTGGAAGTTTTTGTGAAAGGGTGTAAGTGCCTAGATTGTCTCTAGTTGTCATGGATTTTAAGACTTGATAGTGACTTGTGAGGGAGTGTGGTGTGCGGGCCGTGTGGTGTCAAGAAGGAAGCAACATAGGGTCTAGTAAAAGCATAGGGTGTCATGGATGTTTCTTCATAGTATAGTCACTTTCACTGTGTCACCATGCTTCTTGTTACCTCATCATTGGCCGATTCATGTGCTCCTCTAGTTTAGGAAGTTCTTTTTAGTAACCCTTGATGTGTAAAGAGGGTAACTTCCCTTATTTCATGTATGTTTTGGATCATTCATTGACAAGGACTTATGGAAACATGGCTTAAGGTTTGCGGCCACTAGAAACAAAAAGGAAAGCTCCAAGATTTTTAGGAAAAGGACTTGTCATGTGTAGATATATAGGTAGCCGAATTATGGGTATGTATGGATGTATGTGCGTGCGTGCGGTTGTATATATACATACATGTATACATTGTCAAGTGTTTACTTATAATATAAGTTCATGTGGTTATCAAGTTATGAGACTCCTTTTCTAACTATGGTGGTGGTGAAAATAGGTTTGTGAGGTCGAGTAGGTGTTCGTGTCCGATCATTCCTAGTTATTTTAGACGTAGGAACATCTAACTAGGTGATCATGTGTCAAGTGTTAACTAGAATTGATGACGACATTAACATGTATTTTGTGCATCTTAACATAGTTATTTGTTTCCATGTTCATGTGTTAAAGAGAGATTACCATGTGTTAGAGTATAGTAACCCTTTTGAATGCTTGTTTAGTGATTTCCCGGGTGTTGTAATGATTAAATAAGTGTCCTTTGTTGAGTTTTCCTGAATAACTCATGCTTCACTAGACTAGGGGGTATAATGTATGCAGAAAGGTGTAAAGATGCACATAAAATGATAACAGGAATTAAAAATGTACGGATGTTGACCTGGTTTGTTGACTGTTGTCACATAACCCGTTTAAAGTCCTTTTGATTCACACACAGTACCTCAACAAAAGTGGTGGAGTTGTGATTTGCATACAAAGCCTATGATTCGTGATTGCCATCGGGTAGAATACGAGTGTTCACCCTCAAATGAAAACCCGAGTGAACGAGAGTACTGAGTAAAAGGGATTGGGACATTTTAGGAGTGTTTTAGTAGTCTTACCACAAACCGAGCCCGAAATCCCATGGATTTAATTTAGTGTGACTCTTAGGAGGTTAGTTGAGCTCGGCACATCGAGTAAAAACTTACAATTTTTATCTCATAAAAATTGCCTAAGGTTCCGGTTTGCTTGAGGACAAACAAAAGCTCAAGTGTGAGGTGTTATGATGTGCCGAGTTTACACATGTTTTATTGCACGTATTTTCACTTGCCGTTTTACACCCAAAATCATGCTTTTATCCTCATTTTAATAAGGATTTATCTTTCTTTGCTGATAATTGCAGGGTTTAAATATAACCACCCACTCACATGTGCTTAATTATAAACTAAACGGTTGAAATCTAACCACCCACTCGATTTCCAAATTTTTTTATAAAGTGGAAAAAAGATATATATACTAATTTGTCATTTTTTTTGTGCGAAAAATCTATAGGAAGACTCATTTCTTAAAGAATATAAAAATGTAGAATATCTTTCTATATTTAGATGATAAACAAAGATGTCATACCACACCTTTTAAATTTTTATGACATCATTCCAGATTTCTACCTCATATACCATGGCATGTTATGAAAATAAGGACGTGATGTCATATTAATGTTCGCCAGCCTAACAAATTCACTAAACATTTATGTGGTTAATTCAAACACCAAAACATGCAAAATGTTTTTATGTAAGAAAACGGCACATCAGCATGCATCGTTGACGTAAAGTGTTTGAACAATAGTGGCTCTAGAAACCTAGATCTTTCATCTATTGCGTTTTTTAACTGACTTTGAAAATCAAATTAAAGGTTCAACAACGATGGCTTCAAGAAGTAGAGTTTTGGTTTATTTCGTGGCGAGTTCTTTCTTTCACTCGATAAAAATATTTATATAGGAGGTTCGGACAAAAGAGAAGTTAATGCGATAAGAGCGAGAAGAAAGTAAATAATTTATTTTTTAACTTTAAAAGTTATATATATATATATATATATATATTAAGAGAATCGTTAAAAATACCATGTTTTATACATTAAAAAATTCAAAAAAGTAAAAGTTCTAAAATATAATGAACAAATAATTAAAAACGTTAAGGATTTGAGTTTCTTCTCGCCTCTGTAGAAATGAACCTCACTCAGATAGTTCTTCTTCTTTCCCATAGATAATTTTTGATCATGGGCTCAAACATAGGTTAGAAAAAATATTGGCTCGAAAAGTTGAGACCATTAATAAATCCATGAGTTGTGTGGGTTTGTCATCAATGGCCTGACCCATTAGGTATAGTGACTATTATACTCCTCATTTAACGGAGGAAAAGAAAAGAAAGGAAGGAAAATTCTTCTATTCCTTTTCTTTTCTTTTCCTCTTATTTTTTTCTATTTTTATTCAAATTTGGAAGGATTAGGGGGGACGTGGTGCCTACCGATTTGGTCACGGATACCCACTACCACCAGCGGTAAACTGCCTGCCGCCACTCATGCTGGTAGTGGTCCCGTGAACCATTTTGCTGGTTCTTTTTACCTCACGGTAAGCACTGAATTCAATGCAAAGGTCCAATCTTTCTTTCTCTCTCTGTTGACCCCCCATTGACCACCACTACATAGATCAGATCTCGATCGTTGATGATTTAGGAGCGATGACATCATCATCAACAAACGCGGAGACGATGCGTGGTTTAGTGACTGGTGATGTGGGTGGGTGGTTTTAGCCATCGGCGGAGATGGTGGTGGTGGTGGTGGTGGTCACTGGTAGAAAGAGAGGTGAGTTCTAGAGAGAGAGAAGAGAGAGAGAGTGAGAAGAAGATGAGTTCTCCATAACTGTTTCTGTTTTTATATTTCTATAATGAAAGGGATCGCAGTGATAAATGATGATGAGTCTTTCTTTGTGGAAGATTCTAGGATGGAGGACTGGTGAAGTAGGAAAAGACTAAAACTATGGTGTGGAAATAAGAAAATGTAAAAGGCGGCAGGCGCAAAACCGTGTTTTGTTTTGATATATATAATATATATATATATATATAATAACTTCAAATATGATTAAAGCTAAAATTTACCAATATTAATAATTGTTGTTATTATTATTATTATTATAGTATTATTATTATTGTTGGGTAAAAATCAGTGGAGTGCTGCCTTCAAAAAACGGTTTCAGTGAACTACTTTGGCAGTGCAGGATTGAAAGAAATCAGTAAAAGTTGAAAATGTTTAGGGGT
>JAUTDX010002007.1:0-57146 GCA_030844895.1 Ambrosia x helenae
TTGTTGATATCCACAACTGATTAAAGGTAAACATCCAAACTGCTCTTCTAATGTTGATTCCTATTATGTTTTGACTTTTTTTATTGTTAACATTATTAAGAACAAATCAAACCGAATGAAATTTCTTATTCTTTTACGTGGAAATCATTCTTCTTAAACACATGTTCTAATGAAACGGATTTGTGATAAATGGATTTGTGATAAACGGATTTGTGATAAACACATATTCAATCGGATTTATTATAAAGTGATAACAAAGATACTATAAATTCATATTGTTATTTTTTATTCTTTTAAGAATTCCTAATCTAATAACCATTTGAATTCAGTCTGGTGTTTATCACATGTTCTATATGAAACGGATTTGTGATAAACAAAATATTCAATCGAATTTGTGATAAAGGGATAACAAAAATACTATCGATTCCTATTGTTACTTTTTTTATTCTTTTTATATTTCATAATCTAATTACCATTTGAAATCATTCTTGTGTTTATCACATGTTCTAATGAAATGGATTTTGTGATGAACGTATTTGTGATAAAAACACATATTCAATCGGATTTGTGATAAAGGGATAATAAGGATTGCGCTCAATCAGATTTATGTTAATTTTATTATTGTCATCACGGTTTTTTTAGACATATATTGAATCGGATTTACTATTCGATCGGATTTATAATGCTATGTTTTAACATTTGAAAAACAAGATTTGATCCGAAGACACAAACGATTATGTGTTATCATAATGGTTCTCAATTCTTCAAGGTATTGCATGACCCTTCGGTAACAGTTTTGGTATATTTGTTATTTTTCATGTACATATGCCTATTTAATTTTCAAAAATGATTCTTTATTTTTTAATGTTGTTTTTAAAACGTGTCAATTCAGAATGTGCTGAAGGCCATGAACAAATTTTTGTTGTCTAAAAACATACACAACAGAAACGTTACAGTTGCCCACATACGAAGGACAATCTTGGTTGGTACGATTTTTAATGTTTTTAATGTAAAATTTTTGAATTACTGTTTTTTTCGAATTTATGTTTAGTATTATTGTAATAATTGACTGTTTTTTCAAAATTTTGTTTAATCACATTTATATATATTACTTGTTTTTCAAAATTATGTTTAATATTATTGTAATATTAGACCGAATTTAATATCATTAATTATGAATTAATGTTATTTATTTACATTAATAACAATTGACCGAATTTAATGTCATTTAATCTGAAGTTTGAATCCGAATTATGTGATTTATTTACATTAATAATAATTGACTGAATTTAATCTTTTAATAATTGACCGAATTTATTTATATTAATATGATTTTCAGTTTTACCATAATAAGCCTCATTTATTTTTTATTAATGAATGATTGATTATTAATCAATTTACCTTTATTTATTAACGAAATAACTCTCATTTAATTTTAATATACAATTTTTAGTTTTACTATTCGTAAAAATAGTATTGTTGACCGAATATATTACTAATACTAATTGACATTAATAATAATTGACCCGAATTTGAAATGTTATTTATTACGATTTTTTAATCACATTTATTTATATTAATATTACTACAAAATATGTTTAAAACCATCTTATGAATTATTATTGGTCTTGCCTGCAATTAATAAGATTTATTTTATTTTTAGTGTTATTTACTATGAGTTTTTAATGACATTAATAATAATTGACCAAATTTAGTATTATATGTTATGATTTTAAACTCATTAACTTTATTATTGACCGAATTAAATTACGAATATACTACTAATACTAAAACAAATAATACGAATTATTATTGGTCTTGCCTGTAATTAATAGACTTAATTCATTTTTTAATGTTATTCAGTATGAGTTTTAATGACATTAATAATAATTGACCGAATTGTGTTATATATTACGATTTTTAAGCTCATGTGTTTATTACTAATACTAATACTAATATATACGATTTTTAATTTTAATCTGATTTATTTATTATTGACCGAATTAATTTACGAATATATTACTAATACTAATATTATGATTTTTAATTTTAATCTGATTTATTTATTATTGACCGAATTAAATTATGAATATATTACTAATACTAAAACTAATATTACCGATTTTTAATTTTAATCTCATTTATATCATCTTGACCGAATTAAAAATTTTCTATTACTATTTTTACGAATATATTACTAATTACTAATACTACTAATACTAATACTAATATTACGATTTTAGTTTGCTTCAATTAGAAGATATTTGCATTGCGAATATTGTGCCTTTAAATGGTGTTCAATCCAGCACATGCTGTTTGTTACAAAGGTTCCACCACAAGAAGTAATTGATTTTCAAACTAAAATTACGATTTCTTATGTTTGTAATGTAATTTATTTGAATTATTGATTACGATTTTGAGTTTATTTATTAAGAGTTATAATCTCATTTATTTATATTACTATTGTTTACGAATTATGATTATGTTGATTGCAATTAATAAGAATTTATTCATTTTTACTGTTATTTAATAAGATATTTAATTTTATTTATTGACATTAATAATAATTGACCGAATTTATTGTTATTTATTAAAATTACTAATCTCATTTACTATATTACTTTTTTCGAATTTATGTTTAATATGATTTAATTAGTTTTTTAATGTATTTTTAGTATGTAAGAATGATGCTATTTATTGACATTAATAATAATTGACCGAGTGAATGTTATTTATTATGATTTTTTAATCTCATTTATTTATATTAATATACTATACGAAATTATGTTTAATCTATCTTTATGAAATTATGTTTAATATTATTTATATTACTATTCAATTCGAATTATTATTGGTCGGGCCCTGCAATTAATTGGATTTATTTATTTTTTAATGATATTTATTATGAGTTTTAATGACATTAATAATAGTTGACTGAATTTAGTGTTATATGTTACGATTTTTAAGCTCATTTATTTATTATTGACCGAATTAAATTACGAATATACTACTAATACTAAAACTAATATTACAAAATATTATTGGTCTTGCCTGTAATTAATAGAATTAATTCATTTTTTAATGTTATTCAGTATGAGTTTTAATGACATTAATAATAATTGACCGAAATTAGTGTTATATATATTACGATTTATTAAGCTCATTGTTTATTACTAATACTACTATTACGATTTTTAATTTTAATCTGATTTATTTATTATGACCGAATTAATTTACGAATATATTACTAATACTAATACTAATATTACGCTTTTTAATTTTAATCTGATTTATTTACTATTGACCGAATTAAATTATGAATTTATTACTAATACTAAAACTAATATTACGATTTTTAATTTTAATCTCATTATATCTTCTTGACCGAATTAAAATTTTCTATTACTATTTTTACGAATATATTACTAATTACTAATACTAACTAATACTAATATAACGATTTTAGTTTGCTTCAATTAGAAGATATTTGCATGGCGAATATTGTGCCTTTAAATGGTGTTCATCCAGCACAGGCTGTTTGTTACAAAGGTTCCACCACAAGAATTAATTTATTTTCAAATTAAAATTACGATTTTTAATGTTTGTAATTAATTTATTTGAATTATTGATTACGATTTTGAGTTTATTTATAAGAATTTATAATCTCATTTATTTATATTACTATGTTTACGAATTATGATTAGTCTTGATTGAAATTAATAAGATTTATTCATTTTTACTGTTATTTATTAAGATGTTTAATATTATTTATTGACATTAATAACAATTTACCGAATTTAATGTTATTTATTAAAATTATTAATCCCATTTATTTATATTACTTTTTTTTGAATTTATGTTTAATAAGATTTAATTATTTTTAATGTATTTTTAGTATGATAGAATTAATGTTATTTATTGACATTAATAATAATTGACCGAGTTGAATGTTATTTATTATGATTTTTTAATCTCATTTATTTATATTAAATTACTACGAAATTATGTTTAATCTATCTTTATGAAATTATGTTTAATATTATTTATATTACTATTCATTTGAATTATTATTGATCTTGCCTCCAACTAATTAGATTTATTTATTTTTTAATGATATGTATTATGAGTTTTAATGACATTAATAATAGTTGACCGAATTTAATGTTATATATTACGATTTTTAAGCTCATTTATTTATTATTGACCGAATTGATCAAATTAATTTACGAATATATTACTAATACTAATACTAATATTACGATTTTTTAATTTTAATCTGATTTATTTATTATTGACCGAATTAAATTATGAATATATTACTAATACTAAAACTAATATTACGATTTTTAATTTTAATCTCATTTATATCTTATTGACCGAATTAAAGTTTTCTATTACTATTTTACGAATATATTACTAATTATTAATACTAACTAATACTAATACTAATATTATGATTTTAGTTTGCTTCAATTAGAAGATATTTCCATTGGCGAATATTGTTCTTTTAAATGGTGTTCAATCTAGCACAAGCTGTTTGTTACAATGTTCCACCACAAGAAGTCATTGATTTTCAAATTAAAATTACGATTTTTATGTTTGTAATGTAATTTATTTGAATTAATGATTAAGATTTTGAATTTATTTATTAAGATTATAATCTCATTTATTTGTATTACTATGTTTGTGAATTATGAATAGTTTTGATTGCAATTAATAAGATTTATTCATTTTTACTGTTATTTATTAAAATGTTTAATATTTTTTATTGACACTAATAATAATTGACCGAATTTAATGTTATTTATTAAAACTATTAATCTCATTTATTTATATTACTTTTTTCGAATTTATGTTTAATAAGATTTAATTATTTTTAATGTAGTTTTAGTATGTTAGAATTAATGTTATTTATTGACATTAATAACAATTGACCGACTTGAATGTTATTTATTGTGATTTTTTAATTTCATTTATTTATATATTAACATTACTACGAAATTATGTTTAATCTATCTTTATGAAATTATGTTTAATATTATTTTTATTACTATTCATTCGAATTATTATTGGTCTTGCCTGTAATTAATAGGATTTATTTATTTTTTAATGATATTTATTATGAGTTTTAATGACATTAATAATAGTTGACCGAATTTAATGTTATATATTACGATTTTTAAGCTCATTTATTTATTATTGACTGAATTGATCGAATAATTTCGAATATATTACTAATACAAATACTAATATTACGATTTTTAATTTTAATCTGATTTATTTATTATTGACCGAATTAAATTAGGAATATTTTACTAATACTAAAACTAATATTACGATTTTTAATTTTAATGCCATTTATATCTTATTGACCGAATTAAAATTTTTCTATTACTATTTTTACGAATATATTAATAATTATTAATATTAACTAATACTAATATTACGATTTTAGTTTCACTGTTCGTAAAAATAGTATTGTTGACCGAATATATTACTATTACTTATTGACATTAATAATAATTGATCGAATTGAATGTTATTTATTACAATTTTTTAATCTCATTTATTTATATTAATATTACTATGAAATTATATTTAATCTATCTTTATGAATTATTATTGGTCTTGCCTGCAATTAATAAGATTTATTCATTTTTTAATGTTATTTATTATGAGTTTTAATGACATTAATAATAATTGATCGAATTTAATGTTATATATTACGATTTTTAAGCTCATTTATTTATTATTGACCGAATTGACCGAATTAAATTAATATATTACTAACACTAAAACTGATATTACGATTTTTAATTTTAATCCTATTTATATCTTATTGACCGAATTAAATTTTTCTATTACTGTTTTTACGAATATATTACTAATTACTAATTACTAATACTAACTAATACTAATACTAATATTACGTGCAGAAATTGTTTCACAAGTCGCTAGGTTTGTTATTTGCATATTCAACATTTATGTTTACAATATTCTTATTTTATAATTAGTTACACATTCTAAATTTTCTATACATAATTCTTTTGTAAAGGTTTATTGTGATTGGATGACCTGATTTGCTTCAATCAAAAGATACTTCCATTGGCGAATATTGTGTCTTCAAATGGTGTTCAATCGAGCACAAAATGTTTGTTACTAAGGTTGCACCACAAGATGTCATTGATTTTGAAATTTAAATTATGATTTTGTTGTTATTTATGAAGAGTTTTAATGTTATTTATGATAATTTTAATGTCATTGATTTGAATGATTGATTATGATTTGGTTGTTATTTATTAACATTTTTAATCTTAATTATTGATATTACTAATATTACGAAATTCATTTTAATATTGTTAACCGACTTTAATTTTGATAATACAACTTTCTTTTAATCAATTGTGATGAAACAATATTTTTTTTAAACATATACGACTTTCTTTCAAACATTTATTTAAATATATTTAAGTATGTTAAATCTATTTAAGAGTTTATAATTTAAATATAATCCGAAGATAACAATGTACATTTATTTTCCTACGCTTTTATTATTCTTTTAATAATAAATATAATTTAAATATAATTAACAGTTTCCTAAAATATATATAATGTATTCAAAATAATTTTCAATGCTATTACTAATATTACGACCTTAATGTTAATATTGTGACCGAATCTGGGTAAGAACTTTTTACGTTTTTGTTAAATTGATGGAGGTCAATTCTTTGACCATATGTTTTTGAATTTGATTGTGCTAATTTTAAGCGTTGTTGACCAATTCACGTCAATTACCAATCCTTCCCTTTTTTATAATTCAAAGACTTTCCTTTAATCAATTGTCATGAAACGATATTCTTTTAAACATATACGACTTTCCTTTAAACATTTATTTAAATCTATTTAACAATGTTAAATCTATTTAACAGTTTATAATTTAAATATAATCCGAAGATGGGAGTGTACATTTATTTTCCTACACGTTTATTATTCTTTTAATAATAAATATAATTTAAATCCATTTAACAGTTTCCTAAAATATATAATGTATTCAAGATAATTTTCATTGCTATTACTAATATTACGACCTTAGTTTTAATAATGTTGACTAAATCTGAGTAAAAACTTTTTACGTTTTTGTTAATTTGATGGAGGTCAATTCTTTGACTTTATGTCTTTGAGTTTGATCGTGCTAATTTTAAGCGTTGTTGACCAATTCACGTCAATTACCAATCCTTCCATTTTTATAATTCAAATATATAAATAAATATTCCTACTCGATCACGTGAATCGAGGCACAGTATTTCCAATTTTGCAGAATTGTTCGACACACAACAATACTGTATAAACCTTAACAAATAATAAAATCATTTAATCATCATACCAAATTTAACAACGAAATTAAATGATAATAAAATTTTCAAAATGTTACTTTCTGTACAACTAATAATGATTACTAAAGATGTCAATAATAAATTGTATATAATGGGTAAGGCAATTTGAGACGCGGATGATTTTTAATATCATTTATTTGAATGATTGATTACAATTTTGATGTTATTTATTAAGATTTTTAATCTTATTTATTGATGTTACTAATATTACGAATTTCATTTTAACATTGTTGACCGACTTTCATTTTGATATTACGACTTTCCTTTAATCAATTGTAACTAAACGATAATCATCATCTTGATTTCAATAAGTGTGCTAATTTCAAGATTTTTTTTTTTCAACATAACACCATCTCATTAAAAAAAAATACGAAAGTTACATCATAATAGAAGGTAGACGGGCAACAAGCTGCGCCGCCACCCCTTTCTGAATTGCAAGATGTTAATAATAATTTGTATATAATGGGTAAGTCAATTTCAGACACGGATTATTTTAATGTCATTGATTTGAATGATTGATTATGATTTTGATGTTATTTATTAAGATTTTTAATTGTTAAGTACTATATTTACACAGTTTAAATAATGACGTTTTTTTGGCGGCTTTTTGTAACATGTCAAAAGTTGCCTAAAGTGTGTGTACAATGGGTCATTTTGGCTACATGTTGAAATGGGTCTGGGTTGATCATTTTGGTGTCTATTTTTTAATAAAATATAGGAAATTTATATTACAGCATGTGACATTGAACCCATTTTCTTATTAGTTGTTTTTTAGCTATGTAATCGATTTGAACCATTGGAGAGATAACATGAAAATTTAAGCTACCCATTCAAGTAAGTGGGTTAAGGATTGTTTCTTGATTTACTTATTACCGTATCCATATCTTCACAACAACTATATTTTATGTAGAACACAAATATGGAATACAATAGTGGAGGTTTTCATAAATTATTGAAAATGAGCTGCACTCCGAGGATCGTGATGACAATGATAACAACTTCGAAGGTGAAAAATCAGCTATCAATGAGCAAGAGTTGGAAGATTTTGATTGAAGTAATGAAAATGGACCATTGGTTGAAGGTCATTAAGCCCCAACTAAATGATAAGTGTTTTATGCTTAAGCTTAGTTATGATTATAATATAGATATTACCCTTACCCAAAT
Organism: Ambrosia x helenae; assembly: GCA_030844895.1. Lineage (NCBI taxonomy): Eukaryota > Viridiplantae > Streptophyta > Magnoliopsida > Asterales > Asteraceae > Ambrosia > Ambrosia x helenae. Next base: position 8,559 of record JAUTDX010002007.1, read on the forward strand.
GATGTAATGTGTGATATTGGTTGAAGTTCGTTAAGCCCCAACTAAATGATAAGTGTTCTATGCTAAGCTTAGTTATGATTAGAATATAGATATTACCCAAATGATGTAATGTGTGATATTGTGATAGTATGCTATGTAGTTTGCAGTTGTCAAATTAAACTCTACTTACTCGATATATCCATCATTTTCGTTACATTAAACTGTTAGATGACATTTTGCATTTAACATCAAAATTCATACATATTGCATTTATCAAACATTTAGTAACCAAACCAAATTGCATAATACAATTCTTATTTTCCTACTTTTTTTTCATTTTACTTTCGGGTGAACCGTGGGTCCCCACGGGACTCTAACCTAGTTATAATATAAATAGATAGCTATTATTTGTAAGTTTTACTATTTTTTCTAGTGTCTAGAATTAAAATGAAATCTCAAATTAGAAATTGAATTGCTATATACTTTTTAGAAGTAACTGTTCGTAAAACTAATTGATTTGTATTAAAATAAATTAAATGACAGTAGATGAAATTTACGTAATTCATACAAGTCATAAATGAGCATATGAGATTTCAATTGTTTTTATTACTCTTTAATTTTGATTATTGGTGAATGATGGATTAGGACTACAAAGATGGAATGAAGTATGGAGTTAATGGCCAATGGGCTTGCAAAAGGGGTTGGGCCATTATAACAAGAAAAAGGAACGAGGAACAGGAGATAGAAAACTTTTGACAGCAGTTGGGGGGATACACGAAGAGGAGTTCTTTGAAGAAAGCAAGAGGAAGGCAGCCTCTTGGCTATTGTGGCACACGAACCAAAACCATGAGCGGCTAGTCTTCTTTGGAATCACCCGGTATAAACTTGTAATCTAGGGTTCTTGAACATTTGGGTATTTTCTTAATTATTTTGTATTTGGGATTTGAACAAACTTGTTAACTTGTTAACTGCGTTAATCTTGTTTTGAATTCTCTTTGATAATTGTTTCTTGCGCCAATTACTAGGGAAATGAATTCGGTTAATTATGCTTTAACTTGTTATTAGGGTTCATATGTTCTAGAGTAATGAAGTGTAGTTTAGTTCATCTTTGATGTTGATGAAACTTGACACCTAAGCCTATTGTAACAATTAACCCGTTAATCCTAATTGCAATTTCTTGATTAGTCCCAATTTGTTATAGAATCCTAGGTTACTTGTTGAAACCCGGTGTGATCTCCATTTTCACAATCATTGTTTACAATTCAATATTTTCAATCAAGCGTTTTAGTATTAATCAAAGTAACCATTTTTATTATTTCAATCATCATCTTGAATCACTTGTTGGTTCAAAAAACTTTCAAACTAAATTCTTAAATAATTAAAAGCTATAAACTTCATAATTATTTTGCATACTTGTTTTGTAAATAGCTTAGACAAACAAACCGCTAATGTAACGCTAACCACATGCTCCTTGGATTCGATACCCTACTTACCCTAGCTACCTAGGTTATTTAGGTTTTGTATGAACCATGACGACCGGTTCATCATCGAGCCCCCCTAATTCTATTGCCCATTTTGCTAACCTGCCAGACACTTCCGGCCTATTCAGGACCTGTCCCAGCTGGAAATTTGTCAAGACTTCCACCTCATGGGCCTGGAAATATCGTCGCAACCTTCGAGATGCATGTATCAGTGCCAATACTAATTTTTCCAACACCGGATATCGGGTTTCTACCTCAGATAATGTCCGGCTGATATAATAAATCGGAGTCTGACAACGGTCCCTTTCGACCAGCAGGACCGAACTGACCGCTCGGTGACCTGCTGCCAAATACATCTTCAGAACTTCACCTGGGCGTGGTGCCGTGAGCATGGGTAGGTTTCCGACGAACGTCTTCATCTCTTCGAATGCTTTATCAGCCTCGGTGGTCCATTTGAACTTATTTTTATTTAGGCAGTCTTTGAGTGTGGAGATGAACGGTAATGACCGTTCTGCGTGTCTGGCTAAAAACCTGTTGATGGCTGCCAGTATTCCATTGAGCGTCTGAGCTTCCTTCAACGTTTTGGGAGCGGGCATGTTTCGTATAGCCGCCACTTTCTCCGAGTTGACCCTGAAACCGTCTTTCGACACGATAACCCCCAGGAATTTTCCTTCTTCTACTCCGAACGAGCATTTTCCAGGGTTCAGCTTATGTTATACTCCCGGAGGGTGTTGAACGTTTCTTCAATATCCTTCAGCATTGTGTCTTCTGTTCGACTCTTTATCACCAAGTCGTCCACATACACTTCCAAATTCTTTCCAATCTGCTGCTCAAACGCTTGATCCATCAGCCTTTGGTACGTTGCCCCAGCATTTTTCAAACCGAATGGCATTTTAGTATAACAGTAGATGTCGGCATCTGTATGGAAAGCCGTTTGTCTTCGTCCTATTTGGCCATCTGAATCTGGTGGTATCCCTTGTACGCATCCAAAAAGCATTTGAATTGAAACGGTGCCAGGGAGTCAACTTTGAGATCTATCTCCGGGAGCGGATAGGCATCTTTGGGGCATGCTTTGCTCAGGTCTTTATAATCAACACACATCCTCCAAGACCCGTCGTGCTTCTGTACCATGACTGGATTAGCCACCCATGTATGGTATTTTGTTTTTTTCAGGATACCTGCTTCTTCGAGCTTCTTGACTTCCTGCACCACCGCAGCTCTCCTGTCCGGAGCCATGCTTCTTCTTTTTTGTGTGACTGGCTTGACATTTGGATAAGTAGAAAGCTTATGCTCCGCTTTGGATCGGGCAATCCCGGTCATATCAGCGTGTGAGAAAGCGAATACATCCACGTTTCGCTTTAGCAACTGCTTCAACTTATCTTGTGTTGTCGGAGTAAGTGCATTCCCAATTGTGACAGTTTGATCGGGGTATTTTGCATTCAGGACCCATCTCTCCAGTCCTCGGATTCCTGCCGGTGCTTGACGGCAGGTCTTGTTGTCAGACATAGCACATACTCTTTCCCCGGAAACAGTGGCGACGTCGTGGGGAGTTGGGAACATAATAAACCCCCTAGCAGTGGAGACTAATGCATCAATTCGTCCCAGTGTGTACCGGCCAATAATCACGTTGTACTGGGAGGTTGCCGGTATCACCAGGAAAGTGACCAGAATGGTTCGCTCTTTATAGCCGTCGCCCATGGTTACTGGGAATGTTAACTGACCCAGCGGCTCTACACTCTCCCCCGTGAACCCCTTTACCTGACCGTGCGCAGGTGTCAGCATCTTCTGATCCTCGATTGTCATTCTTCTAAAACAGGGTTCATAAATGATATCTTCTGAGCTGCCCGTATCTACCATAATCCTTCTCATACTATAATCTCCCACAGCAGCCGATATCACCAGGGCCTCCATGCTCAATACTTTGTAATAAGGGGGTACGGTCATAACTGCTTCCATCCATGGCTCAATTCTCTCAAAACACCTTTTCGTACCGGACCTGCTATCCGGTCGCACTGTATTGATTTCCCTCGGCTTCTTCCCGGCTGCCTTGTCATCCCAGTTGGAGGGACCCGGTTTGACATCCTTGACCAGGTGGGCTAACTTGCCCGTCCTGACAAAGTATTCTATCTGCCTTTTCAACTGAAAGCAGTCGTTCGTGTCGTGGCCGTTTCCCTTGTGATAGTCACAGAACTTAGACTTATCCTTCGACGGTGAATCCTTAACTGGGCGAGGAGTGTTTAACCTCAAGTTTTCTGTTTCTAGAATCTGGGCCGGGGTCTTCGTGAGTTCCGGGTAATCTAGCTTGGGTTTCGAAGCAGCTTCCCCCCTGCTAGAGTACGAATCCCGGGATTTATCAGACTTTCGTGCATGGTCCCGGCGATCTTCGCGGCGGTCATCCCCAGAGTAGGGCTGACCTGACCGTCCCTTGTTCCTGGAACTTCGAGAATCTTGATTATCCGTTGTCTTAGCGGCTTCTTGCTTCTTTCGTACGGCATGATTCATAGCGATCGATTTTTCCTGCTTCACATATGCCTTGGCTATAGTCATCATTTCGTCCATGGTTTGCGGATACCCGTGAGGACCATGGAGTTTTCTTAGCAGCCCGTCGTCATTCACTCCCATTGTAAACGCTGTGCAGGCCAGCTCTTCGGTGAGGCCCGGGATCTGTAGCCGTTCCTTGTTGAAACGGATTATAAAACTCTCCATAAATTCGTTATCTCTCTGGCGGATATGCATGACCTCAGCTCTGTACTTGGTGTGCCTTCACTGCTGACTGAATTGTTGTGAGAAGCCCTTCACTATTTCGTCCCAGTTTGCAATGGACCCAGGTGGCAAGCTATCCCACCATACTCTTGCCGCGCCCACTAAGGTCTGGACAAACATGTGACACCACGCGGGTAGCGGCCAATCCTTGGACGTTCCAACGGATTCAAAAATGCTTAGGTGATCATCTGGATCCCTTGTTCCATCATACTTACCCACTGTCGAGGGATTTTCAAATTAGGAGGCAGTGGTGCATTGGCTATCCTGGCTGCAAACTTGGAATAGGTTGCCATTGCAGGCGGTCGATAAGGTCTAGTGAGATCTTCGTCGTTGTTTCGATTCTCGTTATTCTGCTGTACTGTCGAGTTCCGCTGCTGTTCCTGAGGGGCACTAACGGATGTGCCTGGACCTCCGGGAGTGGTCTCATAAGTGAGACGTGTGCATACATCATTTAATCTCCCATTTGCAAACGATGACGGTGTCTCAGCCTGAGGGGCCCATCCCGGATAAGACGGCTGCATGGGCTGATACATATATGGATACGGATACGAGTATGCGCCCCCTGTGGATGGCGTACACATATACCCGTACGGTGGCATCGGGTAGTATGGCATAAAAGGTTGATTTCCCGGTGTGACCGGAGTGTAAGGGGGTATGTTTGGTTGCATCAGAGTGGCTTGTGGCGATGAGGTCATAGCTGCTGAGAGAGCGGCTGAAAAGAGGGGTAAGCTGGCTGCTGCAGTGAACCAAGAGGCGGACGGCGTAGGGGCTGATACTCTTGCGGCTGAGAAAGTCGTACTAGCAATCGGACGGGTGTAAGTAGATGACGGAGCCAATCCTCCCGTGAAAGAGAACTGCCCCGGGAAACTCCCAGACATTGCTGATGTCCGCGTATGCGCTTGCCGGGCATCTGATGCTCCTGAAGGAAAGCCCGGGGCATGCCCGTTGCCTTCTTCTTCCGAATCAGAAGCAGTTTCGCCGTCAACCCGTTCGGTTGTAGGGCGCTGACTCTGATCATTTTCTGCCGGACTAGCGTTCACTACGGCATTTTGGTTTGAAACCATCTTGACTTTCCGGACTACCAGACCGGTATCTCACTCCTTGCTTTGCCGGTCTCACGGATGGCGCCAATGAAGAAGTAAATACCTCTGATCTGACCTTCTTTAAATAGGAAAGAGTGATGATCCGGCTATTGATGATCCGGATGATTAAACCTAAGTGCCTGCAAAACAGAACACCGTTAGGACTCGTCACAGGAAAGGGGGGTTTCCTGTGACCACCCTCCGGCGTGAGAATAAGTATAGGTATTGGTGGAGAGTAAGGTGGGAGTTATTAGTGAATGTGTGAATGAATCAATCGCTTACCTTCTACCTCTATTTATAGTTTTGCCATCCTTATTGTTACCGCCTCTTCGGGCTCGTCTCCAGGAACTGATTCCCCGGTCTTTATGGAGATAAACATTATCTCCCATTCGAAGCTTCTTTCCCCAAACCTCGGGTGTGAAGTTAAACTTATCGTCTTACTGATTAAAACTCAGCGAATTGGGCCTGCTAGACCTGAATCTGCTAATGGGCCGGCCCAAGTGAGTTGCTTTAGGCCTTTATGTGGTATGGGCTAATCCATCTGGATTGGGCCTACCTCGTCAGAAAGTATGTATCTTTACAGACGAAATGCACAATATTTGAGCAATTCTTTGTAAATGCGGTGAACGAGAATCCGGGTTTAAACAAAGAAGAAGCGATTGAAGAGGCTCGTAACCAATACCGAAACATACATAATGATAACTACCCGAGGGTTGAGGTTTGGAGAGCTATGAGAGCACGATTTCAACAATAGTCGCGTTTCTACTATTTATTTATGTTTTAAATTATGGTTTGATGTTATTTTATGGTTTTTAATATTTATGTAACGTTTATTTTAATATTTATGCAATGTTTAATTTTATAAAAAAAATAAAAAACATAAAAAATACAAAAAAAAACATGTAAAGGCCTCGCTCACCTTGAACCACAACAGGATTAAGTGAGCAGGATTGACACTTTATCCAATGTCATGTCAGCGCCCAGTTGTCTTGTTTTGATAGGATAAAGTCTTCACTAGAGGTGAGCGACAATAGATAGTCTAAATCAAGCACATGACATTATAACCTAGTAACATTTTAGGGATGAGATAAAGCTTATTGACCATTTGGTCTTAAGTTTGATTCCCACAATGAAATTTTCCGATATTTATTGAGTTTCCTCCTTAACTGATGTATATGAATTTTTATCTAGTGAAGATCAATATGATTAGTTGATTTCGTTGGTGACACGATGATACTCCAGTTATCCGTAAAATAAGCCAGGTTTGAATAGTCTCTCCGGTTCACTTCACCTCACTCCAAACAAACAGCTGCACATAGTCAATATCGGGAGGGACACACACTTACCACATCACTATCACACCAGTCAGCATATCTCTCCATTCCATATGAGGTGTCGCCTCTCTCCAATCCCTAACCTCCTCCTTCGCTCCCTCCATTCATCTCCCAACCTCTCTCCAATGGCCACCACCTCACTCATCTTCCAAACCCTCTCTTCACCATCACCTAAACTCCCAACCTTACATTCACCTCTCTCTTATTCCACCACAGTTTCATATTATAAACCACTGGTTGGAGCCTTCTTTCGCCATGTTAATCACTATGGAGGAGACTCGATGCGTTCTAGAACTTTCCAGACGGTTTATGCGTCTCAACGAGGCTATAGGAAGGTCCGAGGCCGTACATCGGCGGCTAGGAGGAAGGATAAAGGGAAGGAGTTGGAGCTTGATGTTAAGATTTGTATCGAAGAGCAGTTGCCTGATGATCCTGAAATTCTGGTTTGTTACTCAATTTACTCGACACGATAAAACCTGTTTATTAATAAAAAGTACATTGTCTTATTTTGTACCTTTTTAATAATTGGAAGTAGGAGGCTAGGCTATGTCATTTATACATTTATAGTGTTATGGGCATGAACTACAAACTATAAAGTAGTTAAGCGAGTAGTTTTCATTTTTTATATTTGTTTTAATTGCATCGTCTTTTATATTGTAAACATGATAACACCTGTTTAATAAAAAGTACATGGTATCATTTTGTACTTTTTTTAATAACTAAAATTAGGAGGGTAGGCTTCGTCATTTATTCTTCGTGGTATATAAAACATAATACTGTGTTATAGACATGAGGTATATAGTGGTTAAATGAGTTGTTTTTGTGTATGATACTTGTGTGAATTGCGTCGTCTCTGACCTGTTAAACCCGATAAGACATGTTTTGCCGGCCCTAGTTTTCTTCAAGTTTAATTTTGTTGTAGGTTTTGGTTGAATATATGTTCAATTAGGTTATACTGGTTTAGTGGTTTGAACTTTTAGGGATCATGTATTGACTATTGAGATGAGATTTGTTTAGGATTGGGTGTGAAATAGGTGAGGATACTAGTTACATGAGAATTGGAGGTATATATGGATAAGGTTTTAATATGATTGGGCTGTTAATGCGTGTTTATTGCTAGCGGAATGAAATGTATTAAACTGTGACTGTATGTCATTTTGATGTTATAGGGTTATTTGTATAAGGTTGTAACTTGTATCTAGATCACTATTGAGATAACAGCGTGATTCACGGTCTGGTCTTGAATTTGAATGGTCTCGTTTTGTTTTGGGAACTCAACAAGGCATTAAAATGATTTACTAGAGTTTATTGTTTGGTTTTTGAAGTATATGTTACAAATACAGTGTTTTTGTTACTGATATGAGTTTGGTCATGAGTTTTAAGAGCTACTGTCATACTGTGCTGCTCCATAGTGTGGCCTTGGTCAAGTAGGATGTAAAGAAACGATGTATACTTTGAAACTTTGGATTGTTGAGATAGAGAATTGACACAGTTTCAAACGTTACGATTTTCGAAATATTGAAATGACACATTTTGGGAATCAAATCATACGTAAGAGAGTTTGTTTTTTTTTTCACTGAGACAGTGACATACTGAGATTTGCACAACTGTATCAGTTGAATCTTCTCATGCCAATCGATGTCGTATCTTACAAAAACATTATACTTGATTGCATATGAACTAGCTGACAAGCATTGACCTCATTTTAATTTATCGACTAATTAAACTCCAAGTATCGATATAATGATATGTTTGTGATATTTTAGTCATGCTGCTAATAAATCTTTAGTTGAGGTATGCAGTGACTTATAGCGGATGCTTTGTCTATTTATATAGAAAATGGATAGGCTTCACTTGATTAAAAATTTAAAATACTATTCTTGATTTCTTTCTAATTATGGCAGGATATTGCAGAAATGCTTCGTCTGAACGTTCCAATGGCTATGAAACTAGCATTTGATGGTTTAAAAGATTCAGATTTTAAAACAAGGGATCCTGCCATTGATGATGTTGGGCAATATGAGAATGTTGAGTTATCAATACTTTTGTGCAATGATGATTTCATCCGTGCTCTAAATAAAGATTGGAGGAATTCAGATTATGCAACTGACGTTCTCTCTATGTCTCAGCACGTGCCAGAACTCAAGCTTCCAATGGTAACAACTCCAACTGTGATATGCCCCCTACTTAGTGAATCTGACATTTGATTTCGAGTCTTGAACCTTTTAAGTTTTAACATGGAATTGGTACGACTATTTTGGTGTAGAGTGAAAGTCGGATGATGATGTCAAAGTAATAAAAAAAGTGATAAAAAAAATCATCACTTTTGTATCAACCATGGTTGAATTCTTAAGATGAAAACTTAACTAAATCACGGGATAAAATTCCAAACATATAATGACATGCCTTTTCCATTCTGCAGCTAATGTTGGGTGACATAGTAATTTCAGTCGAAACGGCTGCAAGACAAGCTGAGGAAAGAGGGCACACTCTTCTTGACGAGATACGCATTCTTATGGTTCGTCAAAAACTTTTACTTTATTTTAACAAACTGTCAATTAAAAAAAAGAAAATTGATATTTTTTATTGAATTTCTTGCCATGCATTTCATTTTCCTTTGAATCTTTGTTTATTTTGTTATAATATGTGTATGTATACTCATGCATGTACATATGTGTGTGTGCATATAAATACATACATCTTAGTTTCCCTCTATATAGTTAGAACTTAGAAGCTTTTTAGATGCGATAGGGAGGTTGATCTTGGCTACATGACTACATCTTCTTTCAGACCTGTTAGTGCCTTGGTTTAAGCATTTCAATGTTACAACTTACAATGAGAATTTTTTACCAGGAACTGATCTTTTATACTCTGAATGCTTGGCCCTGGGGCACAATTATATTTCTAGGTTTTTGTAAAGTGATCTCAAAAGACCTCATATTTATTTATTGTTGTACACATAGACCCTATATAAGATCATACAGATTTAGTCAGATCAAGTTTGCCATGAAATTCCAGTAATGTGGAAATAAGATTTGGTGTCCTTACATCTAGTTATCTTGTACTCACATTACTGTTTTGCCTTCCTTTATTAGCTCTGTGAATTTCTTTTATTAGCGTTTACTTTTCGTACTGGTGGGTCAAGCCGCAAACGATTTTTTACCATTTTTGTAAATATGGTTACAATATACGATAATGCTACTCTAATCGTCTAAAACAAAACGCTTTAAGCCGCTGCAAGCACTAAAAAATACAAGTTGGGCAACTATTAAACCAGTTTCCCTTTCAGGTAAAATCTTTATCTGATCCATTTAGGTTGTTAGGGATATACCATAATCTAATAGTAGCTTAAACAACCCGATCCCTAACTTTTATGTTGCTGGCACCATCTTACTTTAAATCCGAAAAATGACAGTGACTTGATTGAAAGCTTTGATGACATACGCTTTAGTGCTTTAGGTTCATGGATTGCTGCATCTTATGGGGTTTGATCATGAGCTCAGTGATGAAGCTGAGTCGGAGATGGAGAATGAGGAGGAACGTCTGTTGAAGAGTCTAGGATGGAAAGGGAAAGGATTGATTCAAAGTGCATCCACTGCTGAAGATGATGAAAACCCTCTACCAGACACTCCTACTGATGGTATTGTACATTCTTTGTTACTTAAATACTTCTTTATTTCTCATGTTCAAGCATATAAATTTTGTTTTAGAGTTGGAATTATGGATGGGGCAGACAGGTTGGTTAATGAGTCAAAACTGGTGCCGGTAAAAAATGTATTATTTTTTAGCACAATTTTAGTTGACACGGACCACTTTTTGGTGCATTTTTAAATTTATGATAAAAAATAGGCAATGCATTTAATAGGATTTTACTAATTTCAAATGTTTGATCCGTTAGTCCATTTTGGCCTGTTCTCTTTTTTAGCTAAACCCTTTTGTTTGACCTGTTTGGCAACTAAAATAACCCAATGCGGCTCACTTATTAGTAAATGTGTCAATTTTGTTTCCTTCTGATTTTGTTGTTGAGAATTTAAAGTAAGTTTTGACTATCCTTATGTTTGAATTGTAAAAAGGAAGGAAGAAAGCAGGCAGTCTTCGATTCTACAAGCCAAAGTTCAGATATATATTCTGTGATATGGATGGTAACTTTGACTTCAAATGTTTCTTACACACTTTTTCGCATAATCCACACATGATTATTAATTGTCATGCATTTCAACGGAACTAAGGTACACTGCTGAATACCAAAAGTCAAATATCTGACACAAATGCGAAGGCTTTAAAGGAGGCTTCATCAAGGGGTATAAAAGTTGTTATAGCTACCGGAAAAGTAAGAACTAAGAACAACAGGAAAATTTTGTGATAAATTTCCAGATTGTTTTTCTTCTCTTTGTTGGGATCATAGTTGTTAAAAGCCATCATCTCTTGCGCCTATGCCCATTTTTTAGGTGAGGCGATGCAATTGTGCTTTAGTTTTCCAGGTGATGATGGTTTAGGGGCAGTATTCGGTGAAATTCCCAAATTCTGGAATTTCTAACCAAAGTCTCTAAGTTATGGCTAGATTCCAGGCTGATTTCTACTTGTATTTAAGGAAAACTACTTTTACTTTTATACAATAATACACTAAGGGGTTGTTTGGTAACCTCTTAATGGTTCATAAAGAGACTACGGGGCTGTTTGTTTTAGCTCTTAATGAGTTCTTAATGGGACAAATGTTTGAATTAGTCAGACTGTTTGTTTCGCGAGCAGATGTTTGAACCAGTCAGCCTCTGAATGGATAAGCATTATACTGACCTCTTAATGGTTAAGAAGTAACCTCTTAACTATTCAGACTTATGGTTACCTCTTAACTATGAAGAGGCTATGAACCATTAAGAGGTAGGCTATGAACCATTAAGAGGTAGCCTCTTAATGAACCATACAACCCCTAACATTTTAAAACTTTTGATACTAATTAGATGATATTAAATGTCATATGATAACTTTTGCTTGTATTATTTGAAGAATAGGATTATTTTTCTAATACATAATATATTTATACTTTTTCACCTTTTTTATCTTCGCTATTTTTTTTTTGCGCCTAGGCCCCAGGCGAGGCTTATGCGTCTTGAGTGTGTCTAGCGCCTTTGATAACTATGGTTGGGATTAGGTTGGCAATTTCAACCCACTTATAAAACGGGTCAAATTGGGTTATGGGTTATTTCTAACGACTTAATTTGGTCAAATAAATGTATTTAGCTAGAAGGGAATCGGGTTAGAAGTTACCGAGAGAGTATATTTAGTGCTTATAGTCGCCTAATTTGTTTTGTTTTATACAATTAGTCTTATTAAAATAATATAAATATTTAACAAAATATAGTCGATAAACGTTCATGGGAGGGCCCATACTAAAACAGCCCACTTCAACTCGAGCCATCTTGGTCAAAAAACATTCATATGGGTCTTATCCACCCATTTTTCCACCGTAGTTGTGGTTGCTTGAGTTCTCACTAGCTTGCATGTAATAACTGGAAACAGACCCGTCCAGCTGTTCTTACTCTTTTGAAGTCGGTAGATTTAGCAGGCAGAGATGGAATTGCCTCAGAGTATTCACCAGGTGTTTTCATACAGGTTTGATATGTTAGCAACTCTGATGATATTATATCCGGTGTTTTTGAGTTTAGTTATCAAAACATTTTCTTCTTAGTTCATTCTTTTTAACTCTTCAATTTTAATTCTTATAGGGTTTGCTTGTTTATGGTACACAAGGACGGGAAATTCACAGAACAAATTTAAATATAGATGTTTGCAGAGAGGTATATCCTGTTAAATCATAAATATCAAAACGGGTTTGGAACACATGTGTTTATTGTTTCTAATTCTTTCTAATTTAAATTTGAATGTCAAATATGCTGCAATATTACAGGCATTTAATTACTCTGTTGAGCACAATATTCCACTTATTGCATTCAGTGAGAATCGTTGCTTGACCTTATTTAACCATCCATTAGTGGACTCGCTCCACACCGTATATAATGAGCCGAAGGTAGCTGAGTCATCATTTTCTTTTATTTGTGCAATTATGGCAAGTGGAAATTTGTGGGCCACTAATAACGTAAACTTTTGACAGGCAGAGATTATGTCTTCAGTGGATCACCTTTTAAGTAGTGGTGAAGTACAGGTATTTATTTATGAGAAAAGTTCAACTTATGTTTTGTTTCTAACATGTTCATAAGGTAGGTGGCTAAACCAATCATGTTCATGGACTGACTGATCGAACCCGACATGAATCCAAAAATTTGATGTGAACCCACACGGCACGGACTTGAAAATCATGCCATGCGCGTGGACCCATAGTTACGCCATGTGAACCACGGTTATGTTAAAAGCTGAAGTCAATTTCTAGTTTGACATAAACAGCCCTACCATTTTAAGTTACGACATAAAAAGACATTTTCAAAAAAAGTAAAAGGTTTAAAAAGGTCAACCTGTGAACCAGTTAGGTACCCGGTCTGGTCCGGTGCCAACCTGTTTAGACTTTACCCAAACCTTTGAATGTCGGGTAGGTTCATGTCATGTTATAAATTCACGCCCCTAATTTTAGGTGGTGAATTGGGTAACATGCAATATCTGGTTTACCCATAACCCGAAATTGGCCCAGTAATTTTATTTATTCATGTGCTTACGTGTGTTGACTTATTCAATTATTAATCTGAAACTACAGAAGGTCTTATTTCTGCACACTGCTGAAGGGGTGGCTGGTACACTAAGGCCATACTGGGCAGAAGCAACAGCAGGACGTGCTTCTGTTGTTCAAGCACAACCCGATATGCTTGAAATCGTGCCATCTGGCACTTCAAAGGGCAGTGGAGTCAGAATGCTGCTTGACCATTTTGGTGTTACTGCAGACGAGGTAATGGCGATTGGTGATGGCGAAAATGACATTGAGATGATTGAATTGGCTTCTTTAGGGATAGCTCTCAGTAACGGGTCAGAGAAAACAAAAGCTGTAGCTAACATAATTGGTGTCAGCAACGACGAAGATGGAGTTGCTGATGCGATTTACAGGTACGCATTTTAAATTGCACATTTGAGTCCAGACTCAAAAATCCGGTATTTTTTAATTATATATTTCGATTGGGATTCTTATTCACTATTGAGTTAGTTGGTTAGATACTACTAGATGGAAAGAAAAAGAAAGCGTTAGTGCTTCAAAATCTGTAGATGAACATGCGAACATCGCTATTCCTTTGTATCCATTTAATATATGTTATAGTAAATTCAGATCAAATACAATATGCTCTAATGCCATTTGCCCCTTGTGGAACAAGCAAATGAGTTGGCTCATGTACACTATTTCCATTATATTGAGCCGATCTTTGATCATGTGCACAACTACACATTGGTAATTACTACGAGCTTCAAGCTCGCCTTGCTCAAACAGTGATATTTGATCTGCATGGCGTGACATACGTCGCCAATATTTTGCACAGTCGCGCATCATTCTCAACTTGCCCCTTGTCAAGAATTTTGTAAAATAGTAGATGAACTATATTCTCAACTTGCCCCTTACAATTGTAGTTTTAAAAGCTACACTAAAGGGCTTGAGGTGACGTCTTATGTACCTTTGGATCAAAATTTGAGTTTGTTGGAGCCTTGGAGGATCATATGTAAAAGGAGTACTTAAAAAAAGGTTAATATGCAAAATATAGGAGAGATGCATCGCTTCCGGTTGCTGACAAAACGTTATTTGGTTGTACATAGAACGATGCCATGAGCCTCGACTTTTTTGGTCTAGGCTCACTCACACTGTCTAGCACCTTATTGGACCAAGCTTGTAACTTGTTCAACTCATTAGACCGTTATATTCTTTAGTTAGCTATGTATATTTTACCAATTGGCTCGTTATAAAACAAATACAATCTGAATGACATTTAACTATTTCAACTAACATTTCAAAGTCAATGTTCGTGTGTGTGTACATGCATTTAGTTTGTCTGGGCGTTTGAATGCTCTAACTCTCACATAAATAGGGTTGAAAGCAGTTTCATTAGCCAACAATTGATTGCATCTGATTCCACCATAAGTAACCCGTTTTAGAAAAGAAAAGAAAAAAAATGGAGTCGGAAGGTCTTAGTGGGAGCAGCCTATGCTGTCCTACTCTCAAACTACACTTTTTTTTTTGAACAGTGAACTTCATTAAGAAACGAGCGCGTCATCAAAACGAGGACCGCCACACAACTTACAACATGTACATAGGGTTAATGGCCCAATCTTTCCAAACAATAGACAAAAACCTAGATCTATTTTTCAACCATAAATAAGACCACGACTTGATCATACTAACGACCTCCAAAACCTTCAGACACTTCCCTTGAAAAACTGTAGCGTTACGAGTCTTCCACAAAGCCCAACAAGTAGTCATGATAATGCCTTTGGCAATCTTTTTGACCCATTTGTTACTAGGGATATGGTTATGTATAGTCAGTAAATCCTCAAAATCGAAAGCAATAATAGGCCAAATATTACACCAACTACCAATCGCCCCCCAAACCCCATAAAAGAAGCCACAACCTATGAAATAACATCCTCATCAACAGCATCACAAAGCCCATAGGAAACATCTTGTAAGAGACTACACTTGTTTTTCCTATGAGTAAGATTTTACTGATTATATTGTTTCATTGTTTGTTAGATTTTTTCTTGTTGTAATGGTCTCATAATTGCAATTTGAAACAGTTATGTATTTACTAGACCTTAATTTCATATTAAGTTTTATGGGTGAAAGTTGTCATTGAATTTATAATCAAAGATCCCCATAATTAGACAAATAAACAAAGCTTACAAGACTTGTTTGAAATTATTACATCATGTAACAAATTACAAAAGATGTACACATACATATATATCATGATCACACTAATTCCATCATTCCAATAATAGTAGAACGATTTAAATTCAACGATACAAAAAATCAAACCAAGTTGCCACGAACGATATACCCAGGCTCGGGTCAAAAAATGAATGGACTAGTTTGTTTACAATCAAGATAATTAATGAGAAAAAGAAAGCCAAATTATACATTAATATCATTACGTTTGGATCTTATAGTGTTCAATTCTTGAGCTCCACTCAAGTTGAATTTTGGTATGCTGTAGTGGTTGTTTTCAGGCGTCAAAACCGGCTGCTGAGGATAAAGGGTGGGAGGTGGTGTTAAATTCCGTTGAGCCGGAAGTGGTGGTAGGACGTTGTACTTGTATGGATCACCAAATGTCCTGCAATATTAGATGATAAGCGGTCATCATATAGTGCGCTTTAGGGTCTAGAATTTAGAGTTCAGTAAATACGTACGTACCTTGTACTGGTGTATGATTGATCTTCCTCGATCAAGTTGTCCCCAGGCCTCTGCAACGGTCTTTGTACTGAGATAGACCATGGGCTTGCTAGAGGTAACTCATCTGAAAAGTATCTTCTTCTTACCAACTGTATAGTTGGTCACAAAAGTTTAGATCGTTGACTAAGTTGACCAAAGTCGATGTAAATAAATAGTTGCATACCATACGGAAAAACTTCATCACAGACTCCTTGTCATATCTTGCTTCTTTTGCAGCCTGGGAATTTTTAAGGGTTAATAAAGAGACAATAATGCATAAATTGCCACAAATTATTAAAAGCGATCATGAAGTCCTTTTTTTATTAAAAAACAAAAATATTACTTAAAACAGTTTAAAAGAAAACGGGTTGAAAACAACAAACTGTGATTCCAATGCACAAAATTTCCTAATTAACTAGGTATTCACTGAAATAACATAAGCAGTCATAATCATACTTGAAACATTATATTTATAAAAGGATTAAAAAACATAACAAAAAGTGTTTTGGGTCAAACAACCTAGCCGTTTTAGTGTTTTAAACCAGCCCGTTATGACTGGGGGCCCGAGCCACCCATTCTGCGCCCATCTGTTTTCACACTATTATCGCACCAACCAACTTTTACTTATTGTATAATCAGTTTCGAGCATGTTCTCTATCATAGTTTAGGATCTCAATGATCAAACCAAAGAAAACTGACCCAACATCCCAATGATAATTCATTAAGTTATGCTTAATCCGAGCCTTACCGCCATAAGTCCGCCACTTCCTGGAAAACTGTCAACCAGAGGTAGTTCCTCATTTGACGAAAGCAAACCTTGCTTCTCAACCCATTGAAGGGCCATGTCAACAAGATTTCCGCTGCTACCTCGTGTGCCCTCTTTTGCAGCCACGTCTGCTTTGTTACCAATCACAAGAAATGGTACAGGGAGGCCACCTGGACCGCCATTTGCTAGCGGGGCTGAAAATGTCCCCGTTGCTGCAATTTCTGCAGCCCATTTCTTCAAACTTGTTTTTGTTCTTCTTTGAGAGAGATCATGTACAAAGATAACACCTGCGTGTACATTTTAAAGTCAAAATAGCAACTTAAATTGGAGTTGCAAATTTAACCAAATATTAAACATGATATTGATAGGACCCTGCTTATCTTTTTTTTTTTAATTGAAAAATAAAGGAAATAATAATGAAATGCAAAATTTAATCTGCGTTTGAGAGGCAGCCTCCATTTAACCCTTATTTGATAATCAAACAAGCATGATCCCTAACTTCTCATAATCCTTATGTATAGAGTTGCTTCATTATGAAAATAATATCTAGTTCAAATTCTAGAAAATAATCATTTTTGAACACATATGGAATAAGATAAAAATATCGACATATATACCGATTTTACATCACAACAAAGCAATGAAGTAAATTTACAACAGACGGTTCGAATCATCAAATAAAATTATCATAAAAGGTGAACATAATAAGAGGATGTTGGCAAAGGTTATCATTCTGAAACTGTTACCAATTTTTCAGGGCATGGATATTCGGATTCGGAGATTTGAGGATAAATGTAAAAATACATAATTATACCTAAAAAATTTTCTTCGGTGACTGTGATAACCTGTGGGACCCAACCAATTCCCTGCTAACCAATGGGATAAGGTAAAACGCAGCTTGCGCTAAGCAGGTGGCCTTCAAGGGCTATCCCTAATTTTAATCAGAAGATTACATGATTATCTAATTATACTTAAAGTCAAAAAAAGCACTTCAAATCATACATCAAATCGTCCTCTAAATTCAAGGGAAAAAACGCGTACGAACACTTCCATCCTTGAGTCCGAGTAAATCGAGGCACACAAATATTTAATATAGTAGCCAAATAGTCCAAAGTAAACAATAATCAACCTATCAAATTCTTAAAAATGTGTGTATTTTGTGTTTTAGTTTTCAAGGAAAGATGAAGTAAGCACAAATTAGAAGTTTGAAGTTTCAACACATACCATTTATTTGAGAATAAAAGATGGAACGACAGTCTGCATAACGGTCATGTCCAGAGACATCCCATAGTTCAATGAAGAATTCTCTGTCCTTGTCACCTTTTACGCTATCTGAAGAACTACTGGCACTTCCATAAGTAAAATGCTGCACAAAATAAAATGAAATTACTTCATAAAAGCGACCATTTTTTTGGTGCAATCTACTATGGAGACAAATGATTTGTGGCATACCTTCACATCAACTGTACACCCAACTGTTTGAGGAGGATGTTTCGTTACCGTACCTTTCACAATCAGATTCACCAGAGAAGTTTTCCCCACACCTATAGATACACAATAATACATTAAACAATAGAAATAAAAGAAACCTAAGTAGATGAAGCTGGTTGTAACTTGTACATGCATATACGATGTTCAAATTTTAAGTTTAAAGTGACAAAAGAAGGCACTTGGTTGCAAGACACATTATTGCAAATCATCTTGAGCAGCTATAAAGAGGTTTGTTTTAATTAATTCTTAGTCAGATTCGCGGCATTCGCCTTTTGTTGATTGGATTCCCCCCTCATATCATCTGTAGGCTGTAGATTCTAGATCAATTCGAACAAACGCTAACACCATCTCTTTAAATGCAATGATTCATCAAGACATTCTTGAAACCATGGAGGAAAAAGACTATTCAGGGGAGCTGGCGTGGGTGAAACAATACTCATCACGGATTTCATTAACGATGTCTATAATTGGCGGAGTCGGTGACAGACTCATGAAGGACATGATGCTTACATGGAAACAAAAATCTAGAGTAATTAATGAACAAAATATTGCATAATCAAAAGCGGCTCTAGTTTACTGTCAAATGAATGAACAGATGGGAGCTCATTCGAGAGTTGGTTTGACTACCCTAACTGTGGCGGAATATTTCCGAGATGTTATAAATCTATGATAATGAGATATATTTCCAAAATTGTGAACTGAATCTTTTATAACATAAGCACCAAATCATCCTACTCAAACCCCTAAAAGCCTCAACATAACACTATGCAATAGCCTGACTACATTGCTCATCACCAAAAACACTATATTAACATAGAAACATACTTTATTTAAAAAAAAAAAAAACATAACAGATCAACAAACATATGCTCTCCAAACTGAACAAAACACAAAAACAAAACCCTAATTCTTAACTGATAAATATTATTCCAATCACATCAAATCTAGCTATCCAACAGAACAAGAATACAATACAATATAGAAAGCAATGTAGAGAGGGATAAAGAAAGAGTAACCTGAATCTCCAACAACAAGAACTCGAACCTGGCCACAAAGAGGCCCTCCATTTTGCTCTTTGTTGATCTCTCTTTCACGCTCCCTCCAAAACATTAAATATTACTCTAACTTAACCTACAAACAAAAAAAGGGTCGATCTGCTTTTTTTTTTTTTTTTAATACCCACTTCAAGAACTTGAATTTGGATGGTGGGTTTTGATTTATGATGATCACTGATTAATGGGTATGTGGTTTCTTGAATTAAAGTTACGATCTTGAGTTAAAATAATATGAGGGTTTTGAAGAAGAATAATAGTAATAGAGGTGTGGTTTTAGTGGTTGAAGAAGTGATTTTTAGATCAGAAAATGAAGTGTTATTATTTGGATCAGAAGTGTATTTATTAATATTTATATTTAATTAATTAATTAATGATATGAATCTAATCGACTCAGATTTCGAAAAGCAAAAAGGAAAGGAAAGATTGAGGCGCAAGATTCTGAAATTTTATACTCCGTATAAACTTTTGTTAACTTTCTCCAGAGGAAATGCAAAAAATGGACAAACATCATTTGTTTACTAGATTGATTTATGGATATGGTTGTTGTCCATGATCCATGTTTCTTTCTTTGGTACGTTATGTAGCTCGTGATTCGAAACTCGTTTGAAATAGTTTGCTTTAAATTGAGTTGCGTAATTTTCAAGCGGTCGATTTGATCTGGATTAAAATGAACACAGTATGGGCTCGAGAGTTAGCTTGTATGATCAGTGATACAAAAGAATTTGGGCGTGAAACACCACCACACTCAGGATGCGGAGTGGGTCTTGAGTGTGTGAACGGAGGTTAACTTAGGGGTTGCGTGCCAAGAGCTTCAAGCTTCCATTTCACATTTTGCTCAACAAATTACATTCAGATTCCCCATGCTCTTTTTATTATTATTATTATTATTATTATTATTATTATTATTATTATTATTATTATTATTATTATTTCTTTGTTTAATTTGTACAGTACATCTCACTCTCTCACATTTTAGATAATCACAACACATGTTAGTGGGTGTGAAAGGTGTGCATTTTTTCACGTTTCACATTCACCACAATATATAGTCTTAGCTATCCTAAAACTTAAACATTATCCTTTACCAATTCCCAACTGAATGAGGATATATCATTGGATTTTAACGTGGCCTACCCACTTCCCAAAGTTACTATCCTTTTGGTAGTTGATTGCCTAAAAAAATATGCACACTTCCTTCCCTTGACTCACTCTTTCACAACAAACGGAGTAGCAACAATGTTTTGTAAGAAAATTGTTTGGTTACACAGGTTCCCCATTCAATATCGAGATATCATTTTACTTGCAACTTTTAGCAGAAGTGATTTCATATGAATAGACAATTGCAGATGACTACTAGTTATCACTCCTAAACGGATGGTCAAACTGGGGTATTATTGAACCGTTGCTTGTAAGCTTGTCTTCATTGCTTTGCTCGTGAGCAACACATAAAGTGGAGTTTCTTTTTGCTAGGACAGAATACTCCTACAACACCAGTTATCTTACCGCAACTGGTATTACTCCGTTCTCGGTTGCGTATGGACACGATCCATCCCCTCTCTCCTTTTGTGGCTGGTGAATGAAACGAAGCATATCAAGCTTGAGCAATTCTTGGTTGATAAATACCTCTAACTTCACTAGTTAAAGAATAAAACATTAGAAAGTTACTTTCATCATTTTCTTACGAGTGTTGCTAAGCATATCTCTTTTCTCATACCCTTAGTGGGCCCCCTCTCCCACTAAAAATAATATCCCTCACATGATATTAAATTTAGCCATCCATTTTCTCACTATTTTATTTAGAGAAAATTGATTCCAATGGTCTGTTCCAAATTCACCGTTAGTTTTCACCTTTTCAAAATTACAGTGCTAGTCCCCACATTTTAACTTTGCTTCACTTGGATAGTCCCTAGAGTGAATAGATGTTAGATTATCCAGTTAAGTAGGTGGTGGTGAAATGTGAAGATGGGTGTTGGGTGGTTTAGAGTGAGGAAGATGAAATGGGTGGGGTAGGTGGTGGGACCCACTTAAATTTTTAAATATGGATATGCTTCTTTTTATTTTTTTTAATTAATATATTTTTTAATAGTAAGGGTAGTTTTGTCATTTCACACCTACTTAGCTGAATAATCTAATCTCCACCCACTCTAGAAACTATTCGAGTGAAGCAAGGTCGAAAGGTAGGGACCAGAACTGTAATTTTAAAATGATGGAGATTAAAATGAAAATTGAAACATGCGCAGGAACTATTCAAACAATTTTCTCTTTTATTTAATACTATTTCCATAGTTATAAATAAACACAAGGTACACCCTCTACCGCACATAGGGTTGTTCAAAAGTTCGTGGCTCACTCGAAAAAAAAACTCAAAAAAAGTTCAATTGTAAACGAGCTCGGCTCGGTTCAGTTTATAAATGAGCTGAGCCCGAGCTAAGGTAAATTCAACTAGTGGCTCGCTCATTAGTTGGCTCGTTTAAATTAAAGCCTTAATTACAATTTATGTAAATTGTAACAAGAAATATATATAACATAGGATCTACTAAAAATATAGTATCTATAATCTATAATCTATAACTTATAATAAAAGAATTAAACTTTGATGATGTGGCATTCAATGGAGGCCTCAACCCCTTCTTGAATGTGCCATGTGGCATCATGTAAAATTTTTTAATTTTTGAGTTTTTTTAATAAATCTATATATATATTATAATTATTTTTGGAAAAGATAAGACTTTAAAAACAAAATTAAATTTTCTTTCTAATGTTTCCTCCCATAACTTTTAAACGTTAATATCTTTTATATACGAGATTTTTTAAAGAAAAAAATTACACCAAATTAACGAGTGTTTTATTATCTTTCCAACGAGTACCATAGTGCTATATAAAAAACGGAGAAAAAAAAACAACTATTTTTGTGGAGTTTAGTTTTCAAATATATTTTACTCTACTAATAAATCACACACGATAAACATAACTTCATATGAACAGATTCCTTTTATATAAATAAATATTATTATTATTATTATTATTATTATTATTCATTAATCAATTATTGACAAATCATTAATTATGTTGTCATATTAGATACTTTATTATGTTATATTAGATATTTCAACCCCGGGACACTTCCGGGATAAAAGCTAGTGAGTTAAATATCCAAATAACTCAGTTTTTATAGAACCAATTTTTTATTTTCCAATGAAGAAATAAGTACAAAAATATGAAAAATAGTTACACTTCGTGAACTTTTTTTTTTTGCATTATTGGTTAAGTGATTTAACATACACAAACACAATAAAATATTAGTTTCTCATATAATATAAATATTTGTAAAAAAATAAAAAATAAATTGGTTGGCTAGTGAGGCGGCTCGGCTCAACTCGGTTTTAATTGAGTCGAGCCCAAGCCCAACATTTAGGCTCATTAATGTAAATGGGCTCGACTCAGCTCAGCTCAATTTGTAAATGAGCCTAGCCAGAACCCACCCTAATTTGACTTGACTCGACTCGTTTACAGCGCTAAGTGCACAAGCCACATACCTCTTGCTAGTTGGCAATTAGCCAAGATATTATTAGGAAAATGAATAAAAGGAAGCCTTTTAATATATGAAATAGAGATGGGAAACCAGTGGCCAAGAGGCAGAGCTGATGCCACCACCCCCAACATTAGACAATCAAACACAACCTCCTCTCTTCTGTTTTATCATCTTCCTTCCTTACTTTCTTCATCTTTTCATGAACTCTTCTCATCTATCATCATCATCATGGGTCTTGGTTTCAGGCTCAATCTAAAATGGGGTCTCTCTCTTCAACCTCCTCTCTCTTCCACTTCCTCATCTCTGCCTTCATCCACACAAGCATCCTGTAAGTATACCCATCATTTTATTAATACCCATTCCTTATATGTGTTTGGACTATGATTTATATTGAATTTGGTTCATGGGTTTGCTGGGAATTGGAGTATTGATTAGTAATTTACTGTTTTTGTGCCATGATTATGATGCTCTGTTTTATTTGAAGCTCATCTTATTATTTTAAATGGGTTTCGTTTGCTGATTAATACTTCACTTGTATGAATTGTTATTGGGTTTATGTGTTTGGATTCTGGTTTATATTGAATTGGGTTTGTGGGTTTGTTGGGAATTGGAGTATTTATTGGTAATTTACTATTTTTTTGCCTTGATTATGATGCTCTGTTTTGTTTGAAGCTCAGTTGATGATTAATGGGTTTGTTTTGATGATTAAAGCTTCAATTTTTTAACATCAGAGTCATGATGAATTTTAATTGTGTTTATGTGTTTGAATTCTGATTTCGTATGTCTCGTCCTGTGATCAACAAATTTGGTTGGAATCGGAGTATTTATTAGTATTTTCTGTGCCTTAACTATGATACGAGAAAGCATGTCTCGACAACCATCACGTATTTATACCATTTGCTTTTGACACTTTTGGTTTCCTTGCGCCAGTTGAGTTACATAGCCGAGTCAAACGGGTCATGCATAGTAATGTTATGACCCTACGATCTATGAGTGTAGTTTTTAAGGGTACTTGGGGCACCCATCACATTCATCACAGTATCACACCCAAATACCAATTGACACCTCATTTTATCACATTTTCGCTATCACACTTGCAACACTCATCACATTCCATCACTAGAATCCTTCCAACTAATCACAAAAAAGCAACCAATCACAACATTCCACCTCATCCCCTTACACTCTCAAACAAACAAACCACCCAACCCTTTGCTAGTGTGATGTACAGCACAGAAATTGGATTTTTCACCGTGAAACGTGTACTCGGGGAGTCGGGGCGGTGTTTCACGGTATCATTACCGTGAAAACCATCTATCACGGACAAGCTCCGTCCACTCTAAAAGACTTAGTTTGCTATTTAAAAAGGGTTAACGGTGCACCTTGTTGTCTGTTTGCCTTACACGTTTCGATTAAATTTCCATTTGAAGATTAATCGTTATTTAGGATTGATGATTGTTGGGTTTAATTTAATGATTAAAGCTCTGATTTTTAATTTATTGGCACTTAATTCTACTCTGCAATCTTTAAATGTGTTGGACAGTTAAAAGCAAGGTTGCCAATTATGATACGGCGAGGGTGTCTCTCCCTGTGGAAGGGGACTCTTCTTACAATGATCATATTAGTGGAAATGCATGTTCGTCTACTTCGCGGATATTGGACATTGATTACTTGGAAACCGACGGTTTTAAGGTTTTGTGATCATGTTTTATGTCATTGATTCCATAACACAAGTACATGTGTTGATTTTTGAGGTCAAACATATTACTAATTTAAGTTTAAACTGTCACGTATTTGGAAAGTGATTGGCATCAATATTTTACTTTAGATAGTAACTTTGAAGTTTAATGTGATTAACGTAGTATTGGTCACATTATCAACAATGCCATGCACTCCTGCAATCTTGGTTTAAAAATGCACGCATAATGCGCGATGCACTTGGTCAGTGGCGAAGCTTGGTTTCGGAATCGGCGGGGGCCGGACTCAAAATTTTTCGATCGTTAGTGGAAAATCGGCGGGGGCCGGACTCAACCCGGACACAATTTACCTACGAAAATCGCAAATTTCCACTACTGCGCCAATAAACAGGGGGGCCAGGGCCACCCCTGGCCCCAAATAACCTTCGCCTCTGCACTTGGTGCGGTGATGAAAGCGTGTTGTTGCAGTATATGCAATGTGATTCCATGATTTGCATCTGATGCAACGCTTTATGCATTTGACCAGTATTTGAACAAATTAGATCATCGATTTCAATGGGTCTGAGTTTTTCAAATATGAAAGAACAAATCTGACCATCGATTGAGAAAGAAATATTTGAACAAATTACACCATCAGATATGATGAGATTTCTTATATTTTAGTGCTTTCAAAATTTAACAAGTATTATATATAAATACTGTTGTAGTATTTTTTTTTAATAAAGAACGCCTCACGTGATGCACGCGCCTCGCATATCGACTTTTGGGATCAAAAGTCAAAACGCATCGGAGCGCCTTGTGCATTTTAAAACCAAGGTCATGTAGATCTTTGAGGTTTAATTTAGTATGTTTGACCTCAAAATGTCAATTTACATGCTTATTTCCTGATGCTGACTTTATGGTTTTAATCAGAGGAGTGTCCGGACTTTGTTACAAGAAGATAAATTAACATTCCTTACAAGCTTACAAGCAAAAAAGATATCACAATATAGGTTACTCTTGGAAAATCTCGTCGTGTTGGAGGATACATTTGCTGATT
Source organism: Ambrosia x helenae (assembly GCA_030844895.1). Lineage (NCBI taxonomy): Eukaryota > Viridiplantae > Streptophyta > Magnoliopsida > Asterales > Asteraceae > Ambrosia > Ambrosia x helenae. The sequence goes on from JAUTDX010002007.1 coordinate 34,130, forward strand.
CAGATGTGGTAACATTAGAACAAGACATACTGGTTCAACTAGAAAAGATTGGAGCTTCGAAGTTTCTACATACATCTTTTTCTGAAAATCTCAAACGCCCATTCTCAAATGAACCTATACATGAAGAAACCATCAAGCCTATCGTTCCTTCTACAAGAAAGGGTGAAAGAAAGTCAAAACGAGAACGGACGTCAAAGAAGGTCAATGAAGTTTGTACAGTGGAATTTCATTCACAAACAATCGACCATAAGAATCCTAGACGAGTCAACGTTTCTTCAAGAAGATTGTCAAATTCGAAAAGTGGAAGAATCAAGATCACTAGGAATGAGGCCGAGCTATCACGAGGGGTTAAGGTTCTATTCTTATATCTGATCATTTTTAACAAACAGTTTAAGTATTCCTTATGATCCCTAAATAACCAAGTTTGACTTTCAGGTGTTTGGATGTGCCTATTTAGAGTGATTATGTGATTTTGAATTCTTGAAATCAGATAAAATGTCGTGTTAGACCGGCTATAGTAGATACTGTTTGTCAAATCATGACTATATAAACTAAATAACCAAAAAGGATATTCTCTTGAGATGAAACAAGGTCTTGATGGTAACAAAGTTAGATCAAAAGAAGGGGTAATTTGGTCATTTCATTTTAACATTTGGTAATCTGTTTTTGTTTCAGCTAGTATGAACTCCTAAATGATATAAATGTTATCCAAACACGAAAAGATAATTATGGTGAATATAATTTTCCAGTATTAGAAAAGAAAAAAAAAAAACATTTTCAAGACGCGAATCCAAACACCCCCCCCCCCCACATTACTATACACGTTCACATTTCAAATTCCAAAATCTTTGATTTGTATCATTTCTCATGTAGCTCACCGCTTATGTAGATGGTTGCTAATTTGGAGAGGATTAGGATGATGTTGGAAGAAGAAACGGGTCCCATGGTTAGTTTTAGTAGTTGGGCTGAAGCTGCTGGAGTAGACAAGAAAGAGTTGCTTGAAAACTTGCAATTCGGCTGGCGTTGCAGAGATGAGCTTTTGAGAAGTACACGATCGTTGGTTATATACCTTGCAAAGAACTACAACGGTCAAGGAATAGCCTTCAAAGACTTAATCCAGGTTTGCTTTATATTAAACTTATAAATTTCAACATGCATTTTTTTACAGAGAAATCAAATTTATTGTACTCTAACCAGGGGTTATACTTGTATGTTTCGAACGGGTGGATACCTTTCTAGTATGGGTCGGGTTGGGGGTGACCCAAAACATTTACTGTGTAATGATTACAAATTTGAATAATAATCTTTTTTTTTAAATAAAACGATTCAAGTGGTTTTATGCTTTGAAAAGCGTATATTTGAAGACGTTTGACCCGTTTCTTAGTAACCCGTTTTAGTCTATCCTTTTTATTTTACCTGTTAGCGATAAAGCATAACTTGAATTGACCCATTCATAAAACGGTTGAGCCACTCTAGATTAGTAAAAGTTGACCACCAAGGCACTGTATGCAATCTTTTTGTTCTATTTTAAACATGGCTCAAATCCACGACACTTGGATCATGAAAGAGTAACAAGGGTGCGGTTTTGACCATATGACCAAGATTGTTGACTATGAGTATGGGGGATATCGGAGTATCTTTCTTGGTAAACTATAAAAATGAAAATTTACAAATTTAAGGCTAAAAAATTCCAAAACTTTGCAGGCAGGAAATGTTGGTGTTCTTCAAGGTGCAGAAAGGTTTGACCGTAGTAGAGGATACAAATTTTCAACGTACGTACAGTATTGGATCAAGAAATCATTATTAATGTTGCTGTCCCGACATTCTAGAGAGATACGAATCCCTGTATGTACTTGCAGTCCACCCTAATGACTTACATTCATCATTTTTTTTTTCATTTTTATGACATTATGATTTCATTTTGTTTCATTTATGAATTTCTGTAGTTTACATTGAGCAAGGCCATAAGTAAGATACAAAAAGCCCGTAAAGCACTAGATAAAGGTGATGGAAGACGCCCAGATGATTGTGAGATTGCCAAATTCAGTGGTCTTTCATTGGCGAAAATTGAATCAGCTACCAAATGCCTTAGAGTTGTCGGCTCCATCAATCAGACAAATGCGAAGTATTGGGTATGTTTCTTAACTTCATTGACTAGAAAAAAAACCAGAAAAAGAAATAAATAAAAGATTCGCTATCTCTTTCTCTCGGTTTTAACAAAGCATATTAGTTGTGTTACTGGTGACATTTTTTTTACATTTTTTCAACTGATTATCCAAAATATGAAGTAGAATGCGTGTATCCAAACATTTACAACCGATTAACATGAGTTCGAGAAAAAATAATCTACCAATCAAAACACACGTCCAGACACCCTTATTGCGTCTTAAACTGATTAAGTTGTGGCTGGCCTATTTATATAATCATGACTTGATAGGTCTTAACACTTGAAACCTTTAAGAAGTTGCGCAGTGGTAAGCGTTTGATTCTCTCTAGTAGAGGTCTCAGGTTCGAATCCAGCAACCCCTTGAAGGCCACCTACCTAGCGCATTGGGTCATTACAACATGCGCTTTATCTTTGTTCTTCAACAACAAACGAGCTCATGAACATGTTTTGAACGATACCTATTTGATTTGGCTCATTACAACATGCGCGTTTTTATTTTACTAATCTTCATGTAGGAGGGTACACCTGATCCAACAATGATGACTCCAGAAGAAGCTCTTATGAAGGAACATATGATCAATGAAATGTACAACCGAATGGAAGATTTGGATGCACGCGAGAGGAAAGTGTTGACCTTACGCTTTGGACTCAAAGGATATCAAAGGAAGACACTTGAGGAAATCGGAAGGTTTTATGGTGTAAGCAAAGAATGGATACGCCGAATAGAAAGGCGAGCGTTAACAAAACTTAAACTTGATGATGAAGAGACCTTGCAAAGTTTTAGACAATATTTGTACATAACTATATGAAGGATAACCGAGCTTTTGAATGTTACTTTTGTATAAATTGTAATATTTGATGTAATAACATTCTTTGTTTATATTGCCATACAAGATTAAAGATGAGTCACTAGTTGCTGACATGCATGCTCATATTGATTAATAGGAAAAATTCACTCAATAGTCAACAGTGATCAATATAACTACACACGCTCTAATCATACTCCTAAATCTAGACATTTGTTCACCATAGGACTACCTTCAACCACATATACCATCCACGGTACGGAGACCCAAAAACGTTAAAACGTGGCTGGTTAACTTTCATATTAGAAAAACACTCAAAACTCACCTAATAAGGAATCCCAAAAACAACAAAAAATAACATTGTCACGTCATCAGAATTCTTTTAAACCACTCATCTCTCTATTTATATTACGGTATATGTGTGAAAATAACAAAAATAAATAACAAGATCGACAAAACAAGAGAACTTACAAAGGTATGGGGATTTCTTGCCACAATCTTGAACGTTGGATGGATAAGGTATATAATTGTTGAAACAACAAGAATAAGGCATGGAGGTGGTATGGACGTCTCTTCGGGTTGAACCTAGCACCTTCCGAGCATGTACCTGCACCACGAACAACTCGTTAGAAGGGGTCCAGAGACCGGGGTCTCTGGACCACCCTCCGACGCTCAACATTAGTGATTTATCCCAAGAAATGTATATAAAAGTAAGTAGAAAGGAGTAAATGAGGGATACGAAGTGTGAGAGGAGGTGATGGTTGAAACCGGCGGTTAGCTAGCGGCCGAGGTGATTTCGGGATGCTTAGCTCGATGGCTGAAAGTTGGTTATTAGAACCATGGATCCGTAGACCGTTGATATGGTAGCTCCAGAGCTCCGTTAGGGGAGCTCGTGAGTTGAGCAGGGGAGCTTAACAGCTCAATCGTGTGTAATTATAGAGAGTTCATGAGCTGCTGATGTGATACTTTAGCAGCTCGTAGGCTCCCCTATGGGAGCTAGGCAGATTAGCTAGTGAGATAATGTTTCTAGAGAGAGAGAGAGATAGAGTGAGATGTCTTGAGTGGAGATCAAGACAAAAAATGGGATGGGTTTGGGTGAAGGTGTGACCCTTCTATTTATAGAGGGTGAAACCCCAAACCCTAATGGGCTTTGTAGTAATAGGCTGGGCTGGCCTATAAATGTTGGACCCACCTTTATTACTGACCTCTTGTAAGGCAGGTCCTGTGCTCGTTTAAGGCAGGTCCTGTGCTAGGGAGCTGAGGAGCCGATGCAGGTAGCTTCTTTACACCAGCTTCTGGCTTTTCGGCTTCCTGGCCCGAGCTTGATAGCTTCTTAAATATGTTTAAACGTGGGGGTTTGGGTACCCACGTCATCAATAATATGAAGGACAAGAGAAAAGGAATAACGTTAATAAAAGCTGAGCTAAATAGAGTGGGAGAGAAATTTAGAAATCAAAGAAAATAAAAGATGGTAAATTTTTATTTTTTTCTCGGTGCTAAAAGAAAACGTCTAAGAAAGGATACAACATTATTGCAAAAAGGAAAAGATAGCGAAAAAATTCTAAAGCTACATAATTACAAATGGATAAATTTTGAAAATAATGTGTGTGCCAAAGAATCTTGACTTTTCTCTACTAATGAGTTTTGATAAGTGAACCTATGGGTAAAATAATTGAAGCTTATAAACGTCACTGCTTATGTCTTTCTTTTAGAAATCTCTATGTGTACTGTCTGCTTACGGCTATTTTTTAGAAAGCTCAGCTTTCATAAATTTATTGCTTTCCCTTGTTCTTCATATGATAAAAAAACCATGTCTTCCGTTGTACATACATTTGTTTACCCACCCATTGTTCTAGATCAAGTCAAGAAATCTACGTACCTCTGTAAGTTCTCTTGTTATCTCATTATTTATTTGGGAATAACCACATCTACCAAATGCCAATACCCTGCAATTGCTTTTTGTTATTTTTCACACATACCACAATATAATGTGTGTGTATATATCACCACTCTTCGTTTTTTCTAGTTCTTAGCCGGGAACTACACTCCAAAAACGAATGCTGAAAACAAGCTTCACTATGTTAAAATTGGATGATGAGGCATTTGTGGAGGCTAAAAACGTCAAAAGATAGCTTATTGGCCATGCACAAAGAGAGAAACACATTATGTGCACGCTTTGATATTGTTAGGATACAAGCCCTCTGGTTTTTTATGTTTTGCGTAATATTACAATGTTGTTGATTAAATTTCAAAATGTTAAAAAGTCAAAACCATATTTTTATTTCTTCGAAAATAAATTTAAAAAGTAGGTTTGTTGGTAGAAAGTACGTTAATTTAATTGCAAGGAAGATAATTACTTGATAAATAGATACAAAGGATTAAAAATCAAATATGAAAATGCTACATTAAAAAATCCATGGTTCTTTAAGTGTTGTTAACCGAACAACGGGGCAATAAGAGAGAAGCGTGTAAAAAGCTACCCGACACTTTTCTTTCAGTGTCATCTATGTATCCGACAATCGAGTGAAATGCATCAGTCAGAGAATCTTTGGTCCACATCTGCCTCTGACCACCACCCCACCATGGCGCCATGGCGATTATCTAATATTCACATTAAACGCCACACAACTTTGAGACTTGAGGGCCTTGTCCCATGCTTCATGAAAACTAGCATGCTTTCATGGCATATTTTTGAGCTTTCCAAATTTTCCTTTTTAAACCCCTTGTTTGACATTTTTATTTAGTTTTGTATTCAACTTTCACACTTTGGTGTGTGTATGTAAGGGATGAGATCAGTATGGTACCGATATTGAATTTTCAGAAAAGTGGGTACCGAATACAGTGTGTGTGATGTTACAAAAAGCTAATAAAATTTTATTAACCAGATAAACAAAAGTAACACATATTTTAAGAACTTGATAACAAACTTAAAAACTGGGAAAAGCATAACTTTCTGTTCCACATAACATAAAAGTAGTTGATATTATCACACAAACAATACGTATTGATGTGAACGAATTGATATGATACCAACAATGTTTGAGCATCCGATCTTTACAATTTCTTCCAGGTGGGACTTGAAACTGCAGTACAACATAAACATTGTCAATTTTGAATATTATAAAGCAAAGTTAGTTTTATTCTCATGATATATCACAAAAGAATATACCAAACTCTAACGTTGACTATATTTGTCAACAAAGATATGAAAAAGGATTCATACATCTAAAAACGTGCAGATGAGATTGAGACACATAGCAAATCAAATGGAAAGATAAGAACAGAAACAGTTGAGCCATGTGTCAAGAATTCAATGGATTGGGTTGATTTTTAGCATCAATGCCATGTAATCTTGCGATTTTAACCTTTTAGTTATTTACTTGTCATGGGCAGATTCGGGTTGTGTTTTATTTCAAATGGGTTAAAACGGTATCAAAATCACCAAAGGTCTATATTAATGCAGATTATTAGAACAAGATACTTAATGACAGGTTTGACCCGTTACCAAACTGCTGAGTGCTGTTACTATACAGTTAAAATTTGAACCACAGTGACCAATTGATGACATAAGATGCAGTATACGCCTATTTCAAACATAATGAATATTCCTGCCATCAAAATTGAGAAAATACCACAAACAATATAATAGTTACAAATACTTAAGAACTCTAATTCTGTGCATGGATCCACCTGCTATGCAGCTAGCATATTAAAAGTTCGAGTTACCAAGAAAATAGATATACACAAAATGAACATAAAAGATTTAGAAAAAAGAAACTGACCTTCAAAGTGCCATTTCGGCCTGCAATGCAGCAAGTTCATCTTCCTCAGCTGTGTTCTGGCGGGGAGCTGGACGCGTTGATTGTTTTCCAGCTGGCACATACACTGGTGCTGCAGGTGCAGTTGTGGCAGGCTGTAGAAGTTGTTCTTCCAACTCAGCTCCCTCTAACTCTTCAAGTTCAGCCTCCAACTCATCCTGCATTTTATACTTTCATGATTAATAAACCCATCTCCGTTCAATAAAAATGTTGAACTCCAACGTAAAATTAAGTTTTGTAAGATATGTGGAGATTCAATTATGGTTAGTTATTTTAAAAAATAGAATGTAGGGTCAACTTTTGATGTTTTTGAGGTATAGCGGAACTACTTGCGATATTCAAACAACTGGATATTTATATCAATGTTAAAAAGTAACATTTTTTATTCTCAAAATTGAAAAATTCATCATATTTAAGATCAAACTATATATTATTATAAAATAAAAAGAAGTTAAAAGATTTCATGCCTCATCAAAATCAGCTGCAGCACCGATAGGTGCTGATAGTGCTTCCTGAATTTGTTTCATGTTCTCTGTTTGCTCATTTATCTCATCCATTGTCTTGTCGACATCATCAATATTCCTGCATCTCAATGATACATTAAACCCATAAGCAAACTTGTATAACATCAATTAAGAATAAACATTAACATATAAACTGAAAAAAGGCAATGTACTACAAACATGTTTTAACATATTCTTCTTATCGTGTGTTACAGTTTATAAAATCAGTCACCCTGATGGAATTTTGGCTCATTTCTCTTTACAAGAATGAATTACATTACATACATTTAAACTAAAAATACAAAATCAGCACATTTCATTTTGCCATACAAAGTATAGCAACCCCTAAAATAACCCAGTATGCCGGTACTGACTGAAACTTAAGTTTAATAATACGAGTTTGGTTACGTAAGAATAAACAAGCACGGTGGAACACTTTGAGTAGCACAATAGTTAGAGATGAGATGGCAATATGGGCAGGTCAATGAGAGTCACAATATTTAAATTTTAATGCAGGTCAAACGGGTTAATCTTCTTTTTTTGGATTTTAAAGCGACTAGTGGATAATACAATGATACGAATAGTCACAGGAAACGCTATATCACCTACGATCTGTGTTCCCGATTCGGTGTACCGGAAACGGGTACAGAGTCGTACCGGATCGTTAAAATTGACCGTTCCCAATTCTCAAGAATTTCAACCTAATTCCAACCGGTACGCGTTTCCAATTGTTTGGGTATGCGATTGGAAACACTAAGAAACACGTACCTGAATCTGAAAGGGGAACTCCGGCAGAAATTCCGACGCTGGTGGTGCATTTTAGGGTTAAAATAAGTTTAGGTTTTAACATTTAACCCCTTCATTTTTCACTACTTTACATTTAATCTCTAAAACTTGTAAAATTTTACATAAAAAGTGTAAAATTAATTTGGACATTTAACATTTTACCCCCTTTATCTTTACTAGTTTACATGTAAAATGTTTCGTATATAATACAATGTACCAGATTATATGGTACACCGTACCACGTACCGGATTGGCGTTCCGAATGAGCATACCCCTCGTACCGAATTTTACATATGCACGACTCGCGTACCAGTTTTCGTACCGCGTTCCATGAGACTATGGATACGATCATAAAAACGAATGTATTAAGACATTTCAAATTTGGGTGATTTTCAACCCACTTGAGACTTTTAACCAGTTTAACACTAGTAAAGTTTTTTAATTCAATTGTTCGACCCCTAGAACAAAATATCCTAATTAACACCCGACCAATTTTCAAGTTTATAAGTTGACACTGCTGCACTAATGATAGAATTTTAAACTTACACTGCCTTTTGCATTGCCTTCATTGCATTAGCTCCAGTCCTCAAGGCATCCACAGTCTCCGTAGTAGCTTTTGCACCTTCAAGCATTATCATCTGGTGTACAAAAGGACACATATAGAGATTAGTAAGATTTACTGTCTGTGCAAATAAAACAAAACTATTAATTGTATTTTAACATTACAAAATTTCGAACGGAACCTGATCATGAATACGCAACTGGAAATTGCCAAGCTGTTCAATTTGCTGTTCATAAAGTCGTTTTCGCTTTAAACATTGTATTGCCGCTGAATAATTCCCATATTTTAAAAGAGAAAGAAACAACATAGTTAGTATAGTTCAACTTATCCAACAACATAGTATAGTTCAACTTAGCATATAAGTTTGTGTGTGAGTGTTTATGTATATAAGTCTTGTCTCATTATGTGTGTGTGTATATATATAGATGTATGCATGTATGTGTGCATGTGTATACATATATTAACACCCCCACTATAGCACAAAAATACAACACTTGACTTTAAAGTAACGGCAGTAACAATGGGTAGGTGTTGCCGTGTTGGATGGCCCATACCATTAAACATGTATTGTGACACATACACACACGCATCTAACAGGTTCAAAATTCAAATTGCAAGAGTGCATGAAAAAAAATCTTTTAATCGCAGTATGTACCCCGTTTATTTTTTGCTCTGGTGAATTCCTTCGCCTTTTCAACCTCAGCAGCAGCTTTCTTCAGAAGTACCTTTTCTTTCTTCTCTAGCATTTCAAGTGTCTGCACAAAGACTATATTATTCAATACAAGCGGAAATGGAATAACTTGACAAGAACCATTACATGCATTAAAAGCCTTTCTAATCAAAGGTTACTAGCACATAGGTCTGATGACTACATTCATCATAAGTGCAAGCCAATGAGATAATCAAACAAAGTAAGAAAGAACGAACGTATAACAACATTTCACAAGTTCATATTCTCCTCAAGGCGAGAAATTAGCTTCTAGCACCAATTGGTAAGAGAATGGCGGGCTAAAAAGTGTATGATTGGAACCATAATGAATAAATACCAAACCAAACTATCATAAACAACAAAGTGCACACCTCCATTAAATAGATTTTACAGTCAAGTAAAAGGAAATTCTGTACAAGAAACTGAATAAAGAATGCGGAAAACCATACTAAAAACATTTGTTTCGAAGTAGACTACCAGAAATCAACTTAGAAAGTCCGATAAAAACCAACACTTCCAGCCAACATCATGCTGCAACTCTATAAACTGAGTCTGAAGGTTCAGTGGTCAATTGATCTCCAAACAACAAGTAAGCCATGGTTGGAGATAGCTTACAAAATAGTGTAGAACAATAGAACTATGGAATTTAGATAGGAAGGTGAGCTTTTGTGAAGTTGTGAACTGAAAATTATCATTCATCCATGTTTCATTTAAGTTACAATGAGGTTTTATATAATTCCATGTGTCCTATAAAATTGTACCCAACCACTGGTACTTTATCAAAATTATTTTCATCAGAACTCTTTGTCGGCTTTTCTGTAACCATGAAATTTCTTTTGAAAGTAGGTTATTTTGAAAATGTGTGATGACAACTAGGGTCTTTTACGGTGGGGTTTGAGAAATGAGTATCGCTACATGCTCCTTGAAATTTGTAATATGCAACATGCAAATGAGTGAGAAATGGGTTTTGTCTTTTTGATGTTGTAGACTTGTGTCGCCATCTCAGTATCTCACTAAAAGAAGTTCCAAACCATGTGAGCAACTCCGAATTTTCCATCTTACAGCAAGATTCATCACTTCGATTTCTTGAAACAAGTGTTGAACCATTTCACTTCAACACTACTCAGTTCTCAAACTTCCATGCCTAAATTGATCTATTTGCATTGAGATTCCTATCAGACTATTCTTTATCTTAGAGTGGCTCAGTATTCTTGAAAATTGTTAAACATCATCAAACATTGTTGACGAGTTCATAGGAAAGCATTACATCTAAGCCTTGGTTGATTCTAGGAGTTTTAGCGAAGTTAAAATTGTTGATGGAAGTACAAAGCATCCTTAGACTTGAGTGGAATTGCTACCTTTTGAAGTTCATCATCAAGTTTGAAATCGAGCTAAGGTCCAAGGAAGGTCTACTCTGATACCAATGATGCAACTCCATCAATTGAGAACGAAAATTATTGGTGGTTAATCCATGATTGGAGAATAGGTTACAAAATTGTGTAGAATAAGTGAATAACAGAACTATAGAACTTAGAGAGAGAATATGAATTGTGTGAACTGAATATTATCACTCATTCAGCTTTAGTTGAGCTACAGTGAAGTGTTATATACTCACTCACACTTACAATGGTCTTGCACACACTCTATCTTAACAAATAACGTGCCACTAGCTTCCACTAGTAGTTACAAGACACAAGTAAAGACTTAAGCTGCCCTTATTCTACTTATGCTAAAGTAATTCCCTTCACTACATATACACATGTATCACAACAGGGAGTAGATAACAAGGGGTGTTAAACGGGTCGTGTTTTCGAGTTAAGAGAGCGAGCCCGAAACTCATGTCAGATACATGAAAGTGATGAAACCGGACATGACCTGCTTATTCGCAGGTTGACAAGAACCCAGCCTTTTAACCAGAAATTGTTTTTTTCTTTTGCATATTGATGCCTGTAAATTTTTACAAAATCTACAACAATTCAACAAATAACACATATTTATATAAAACAATTATGATTAAACTACAACATAAACACATTTCCCTAAAATAAGTATAAAAAGTATCCACCTCCGTCTAACCCGTTTAGCTAATCGTGTTCGTCGGTCCGACCCAAAAAACCCCAACCAACTTAAACTAAACCCAAACCCAAACCCGCAAATTTCGTTTCAGGTTGACATCAACATCAAAATCAGAAATACAAACCCACCCTTTAACAAAACTACACATATTTCCACAACAAATGAAGAGACAACTCAAAGTTCTGTAAATATAAAATAAAAAAGTACCTCATTTAATTTGTCTAAGGTTGTTACAGTGGTAGCTTCTGGCTTAGGTTTACCAAACATTCTTGAAAACATTGTAACCCCTTTTTTTTTCTTTTTCCTGGAACGATCTGATCAGATCAAAAGCAACAAACTTTGATTAACAAATCCAACAATATGTTGATGGGTATGAATGAATATAAACATATGTACAACAAGATTTATATAAACAAGAAATCTTGCTATAAGAATCATACCTGAGGATTAACAATCGAAGTTGAATGAAAGATTAAGGTAAACCTGAAGAGGGGTTTAGAAGAATGATGAAGATCGAAGAAATTTGGATTCGATGAGTTGGAAAAGTGAAGAGTACGATTGGGGATGATGTGAGGACTTTGTTATTGTGTTGGGGTTTCATAGATTGCTACTTTATTTACTTTTTTTTTTTTAATTTATTTAGTTTTAATTTATTGTGTAAGTGTTATCTTTATCGACCAAAATGATATTTGCAAAAGTTAACAAACTATGATAGAAGGTTGCTACACTTTTGGAATTAGGATCAAGCATGTATTTTATTTTTAAAGTTAGAATAGAATAAATTTGAAATTAAAACTAAATTTTTTTCTTCTGACATAAGTTTAACTAAATCTTTATCCCGTGCTACGCACCGGGACCTTGATATTTGACAATGATTAGTTAACCTTTACGACCACAACAACCGCATATCCCGACAAACAAAACCGACGTAAATATTTTGATTAAAGAAAGAGGAAAAAGAAATAAACTAACCAACTCAGATGTACGATTATTATCATCGTTGCAAAAGAAATAGACTCAGATTTCGCAATGGCTGCAACCGGAATTAAGTACTGACACGTGGTGTACTCGTCAACAAAAATTTAAACAAACGATAAAACAGAAAAAAAAAAAAAAGTAAAAGACAAAAGAAAAAAAATGTTTTCACTAAAAGACAAAGAAGTTGTTACTTCTAACTATTTGGTAAATGTATATATACTAGGTATTTATCTAGCCGCGCGTTGCGGTGGCGGCAATTCGATTTACAAAATAAGGAATCTTGCAACATTTCTAATCTGAATATATATAGATATATATATATATATATAGTGGAAGTATAGGGAGGAAACCTTCCAAAATGGAAAAACCCCAAGAAACCCATCTCTTGGTCCACATTGTGCCACATCATCCATTACATTATAATATTCTATAATATTCAAAGGGGCAATATAGACAATTCCACTATCCCTCTTCTCTCTCTACCTATATATATTATTTTCCCTCTTCTCTCTTCTCATTTTTTTTCAAATTCAAATCAGACCTTACCCTCCTCTCTCTATCCTCTCTCTCTCCTCTCTCTCTCTAGAACCACCACCACAACTACCACCACAGCCACCACCTCCGACCATCATCTCACCCTCTCTCATTCTATGATAATGAACATCTGAATCATATTTGTGTCTTTGTTTATCCGATCGAATTCCGGTGAAACCAGATCTGAACGACTGATGCTCTTGACAACTATCAGTTAATAAACAGGGCATCAAAACAAACCTTCTGTTAAAACAGAGCATCGAAGATGATCCAGTTGATGAACGCTGCAGTGTGCCGAAAAGAGATGACCGGAGGTGACAGAGGGTCGTCGGAGCGGTAAGTTTAACTGAACAGAATTTCGTTTAACGATCTGTGTCTGTGTCTGTTTTGGCTTGTGTTCTTATTGTTGCACTTGGTCCGATCTGTGTCTGAAGATATTATTATTATTATTATTATTATTATTATTATTATTATTATGTTGGAGGAAGATGGATCGTAACAGAAGGATTTAAATATGAACAAGAACTCTCAAAGCCCTTCAAAGAAGCGATGGTTTTTCTTTCATGAATGGAGTCTCAGTTTAAAGCAATCTCTTTTTAAAAGGAATCTTTTTTCACCTACAAGTGTGTTTCTTGTTAATTTTATATATTTTGTCATTTTATATCGTTTAATAAAAAAAAGAAGCAATATGGCATTACAATATCGAGGAGAAAGTTATATTAATTACAACTTTGGGTGACATGTATCAAAACTCAAAAACAAGTTCACATCGTCTCGGTTATTGTTCTTGGCATATTGGGAATATATAACCAGCTCAATTGATTTTAAATATATTAATAAAAACAGTAAAACTAATTTGAGTAGATATGCTCTTCTTTTATATATTTAAATTCAGCTAGTTTTTGTTAGAATAATAATAATAATAATAGGTTTGGGGATAGTTTTTGTTCGCATACCAAGTGTTCGATCAAATGCTTGAGTGAAAAAAAAAACTTATGTTAACCTTTTTTATTTTTATTATTATTATTATTTTATTTATGTTAGATTTTTATTGGATTGGGGATATGCGGTTGATAGATCACATGTGATTGATGAATAAATTTGTAGTCTTTTTATATTTTGTATATGCTAACACATGCTAGTGATGCCCCATTATGTATTTGAGGATCCCAAACTAACATGTGTATCTGTTCCAGGGTTGGTTTACACAAGTAGGCTATTGGAAGAAGGCAGCGTTGGTGATCTGGCTGTGGTAAGTTATTGTTTTTTATAAAGATTATAAATTTTTAATCTTTTGGTGAATAGGGTGTTTAAATAATTTTTGTATTCTATTTAATAAATTTTTGGCAAGTGAATTTGTTATGAACTCGTATAGGGTATATGTCTATTTTTTTGCGGTCCGAGTCTTGTATGCTTACACACGTTAGTGATGCTAACACATGCTAGTATAGCTCAATTTTGGCATATTATGTGTGTATGTCTTCTGGGTACACATGTTAGTGATGCTAACACATGCTAGTATATGACTAACTAACAGGTGTTAGGGTTCATATGACATACGTTAGTATATGCCACCCTAACATGTGTTATGGATTTGGATTGGTTCTGATTTGATTTTTTAAATGTATTATTGTTGGATTTCAAACTCTATTAATCGTATTCGAGTAGTTGTATTAACATAATGTAAAATTGAGTATGATACACTTGGCACAACAGATTTGGTGTTGTTTACACACATGTTTGTGGTGCTAACACATGCTAGTATATGTCTAACTAACAGGTGTTAGGGTTCACATGACATACGTTGGTATATGCCCAATTAACACGTGTTAGGTTTTATATGACATATGTTATTTCAGTAAAACATATGTTTTAGAATATAGTAACACATGTCATTGATGTCCCATTATGTGTTTTGTAGAGCCCAACTAACACGTGTTACCTTTTTTGTAGGTAGGTGAAGAGATGTTTTGAGTTAAAGATGATGATGAGGATCAAGAACGAAGCATAGCTAGATTTTTTCTATGTTGTTATGATAGTTAAAGATGATGTTTGTATGAAAAGTTTTTTGATACATTTTTAGTATTGATTGTAATGATCGTTTTTTATCATTTCTTAATTAAATATACATTTTATGTGTCCTTTTATTATGTTCTTTTAGTATATGCCTGGTAACACATGTTAGCGATGTCTCACGCGAGGTCAGAATTTTGTATCACAACACTAACGTATGTTAATATTGGTGCTGGAAAAAGTGACATAAAGTAGGAGAGAGGTGACTTGACAAGTGTCAAATCAACCTTTTAAAACCTAGGATTCAGATGTGTCAAATCTCATGTTTAAAATTACCTTAATGCCCTTAATTAGATTTTTTTATTAGATTGGCCCACATGCTTTATGATTATTATATTCAAATAATTATGGACCATTAATCAAACTTGATCAATGGTCACTAGAGGGTTTTCAGGGTTTTTCCATTATTTAGGGTTTCCATATTATCCACTCCCTATATATATATATATATATATATATATATAAAGAAAATGATAGTCAAAACAGAAATGAACTATAGATGCAATTGGTTGTTTTGCATCGTTACGAAATGCTTAAAATTCACCCACATTACAAAATTTCCTAAAGACATCCGTCGTGCGAGCTTAGTTTACGACACGTGCCTTTGGGGCTGAGGCCCCTACCTCACATTGCAGAATTTCCTAAATAATAGAAACCAGAGAAAGGTTTATTAATATCATGTATGCAAAAGAAACCAAAAGTGGCAACATGGCCATTTGCATAACATGTTAAATAGATATGAGTTGAAATGAGCAACGACAGGTCTGTTTCACCTTCAACACTTAATAAATTATGTGTTAATTTCAATTTCTTTTAACTTGGACAAAAAAAAATTATCTTCTTCATATTCCATGAATTGTTACTACTTTGAGAAGAATCAAAAAATGCCTTGTAGGCAAGATTTGACATGGCAGCTGCATTAGTAACCAAGTAGATACGCCTTTATTTCACTTAAGAGTAGCAGCTTTCGCAACTCCTGTGCGTAATCAATTCCTTTGAAATATCAAATGCCCAATCTCTATTTAGTACATAAACAAAACTAAAAACTGGAAAAAAAACATTCAATTTCTTTTAACTTTGAAAAAAAAAAACCTTTTTCATATTCCATGAGTTGTTACTATTTGAAGAAGAATCAAGAACTGTCTTGTAGGTAAGGTTTGATATGTCGGTTACTCCTGTCCGTAATCAATTCCTTTAAAGTCTATACATATCAAATTCACAATTTTTATTTAGTGCATAAACAAAACTAAAAACTCAAGTAAAAGGGAAAATAGCTTCTTAAACTCACATTTATAGGTTTCGTGCAACTCGTTTCTATTATCATCACGATAAGTCCCCTATCCAAAAATACAAAATAATAAACAAACCGACATTTAAATCAACCAATGTACAAGTGTAACTGTATTTTATTTTAGTTAGTTTATAAATAGAGGTGTCTGGATATAATTTCCAATATATTAAAATTATGTGTTGATATGAATTTATCAACCCATTTAGAATGAAGTGTGTCAAAATTCATACATAAAAAAAAACAGTCAATTTCTTTTAACTTTGAACCAAAAAAATTACCTTCTTCATATTCCATGACTATGTAGTTAATGCGGAAAAATATCGGATATCGGTCGAGGACCAATATTTGATATATCGGTTTTAACGGTGAGATATCGGTGGGATATCGGTAAATTCAAAACATATATATTATATAATTTTACAAATTTATATATATATTTATAGTTAAGTTTATATTTTTTATATATAATTTTACAAGTTTAAGAACCATTTGTAAACTAGTGAAAGATGGAGGGGCTTAAATGTCAAAATACCTAAACTTAATAAAACCTAATCCTCACCTATAAGTTCATTACGCAGCCACTTTTCCCCCAATTTTATCTTGTTCTTCATCAGACAACTACAGAACAAAAACCCTAGCTCCAAATTCGTTTCATCTAACGATTGATTCTCAAATGGGGTTTGATTTCTCTAGTGGAGGCTGTTGCAGGTCCGAGTATGGTTCGATTAGAGGTAATAACTCATTCTACTTGACTGATTTGGTCGGATTTTGACCTAAATTTGACTGATTAAGGCCAAACCGATATAATCGGTGAGATGACCAATATAAAAAAATTCAAATATCGGTGATATATCGGTAGATATCGCCGATATTATCGGGACCGATATTTCCAGCCGATATTTGTACCGATATTCTTGCCAACCAGCGATATCCGATATATCACCGAGATCTCAGCGAGATCTCGGCCGCATTAACTACATAGTTCCATGAGTTGTTACTACTTGGAGAAGAATCAAGAACTGCCTTATAGGCAAGGTTGACATTATTCCATGCGTTGTTACTACTTAGAGAATAATCAAGAACTGCCTTATAGGCAAGGTTTGACATGGCGGTTGCATTAGCAAGCAAGTAGATATGCTTTTATTTCACTTAAGAGTAGCAGCTTTCGCAATTCGTGTCCGTAATTAATTCCTTTAAAGTCTATACGTATCAAATTCCAAATCTCTATTTAATGCAAAAACAAAACTAAAATGTCAAATAAAACGGAAATTAACTTCTTAAACGCACATTTATAGGTTTCGTGCAACTCGCTTCCATTATCATCACAATAATCCCCCTAACCAAAAATACAAAATAATCAACAAACCAACATTTAAATCTACCAATGTACAAGTGTAACTGTAAAAATATTTCAGCTCTTAACAAATGACAAAACCCTTAATCAGGTCATACCATCATTAGGAATGTAAACGGTCTGATTTGAGGCCTAAGTGTTTCAAGTTCGGTTATTAAAGGCTGAGCTGTTTTTATAACATACGCATGTATCATTTAATTATTTATGTTATTAATCTACATTTATTATCTTTTAATTATAACTTCCACACAAAACTTAATGTATCCCATTAGGTTATTTGTATCATAATTTAATGTATAATAATAACAATTATGTAGATTGGTAAATATATATTTACTATATCATATACAAATGTATAAAAGGTGGGCTCAAATATGCTTGAAAACCCTACCCACACTCCACATATGAAACTCGGGCTTCAGGCATGAATTTGTTTATTAAATGAGGTCTAACATTATACGTTCATTACCAGCATTTTGAGAAATGAATTTGTTAAATTGTTCTGCGTAAACATTCCACATAGTACATCGCAATATCGTATCACTACATAGAATCAATACACAAACATAGGTAAATATATATAAAAAAATATAAAAATTAAATAATGATTTGGTTGATTTATTAGATCACCACTAAACAAATTAAACAAAACAAAAAAAAATAAAGTAACAACAATAATTTACAAAAAAAAAGGGAAACGCTTACTCCAAGTCTTGAATATCAAAATTCATCATTTTAGTTTCTTTAGGAGGTCGTTCAAACACATCCAGACATCCATACCAAATGAGACCACCGGCAATATCTATAAAATGTACATATAATTCAAAACATGAAAACAAAAATTTTAATATACTCAATATTAAATTTAAAGTAAGAAACAAACCAACAGACAAAAGTTCCTTCACTTCGCCTTTAAGACTATCTTTAAAAGCAATGAAATTAAATCCATACTCAACACCTTGCCAACCAACAATACGGCTAACAGTGGGACAACGATAGAAGTTGATCTTATAATCATGTGCTGCAACTTTGTATTGATCTTTGTTTTCACTGACACCAAACTTAGATAGAATAACGACATCATCCTCTTGAAGCTGATGGTCAAAAAGGTGGATCAAAGGACTCTTTATGAAAGCCTGAATCTGATCACCCTTAAAATAAATATAAAAGAAAATATAAATATCAATGACAACAACTTTAATAACATAAGGTAAACGAAAAACATGACAAAACAAAATTTATATTTATATCATCAAGAGCAACATAAAATAAGGTTAGAGAAAAATTACATTACCTGCTCATCAATCAATACAAATTTCCATGTTAAAACTTTCTTTCCACTAAACATCAACGAAAGAACTCAAATAACATAACATAAAGTAAGCGAAAAAACATGACAGAAACAATAAAAAATATCCTCAGAAAAAATTACATTATCTGCTCATCAATCAATATCATTTCTATCTAAAAACTTTCTTTCCACTTTCGTATGATATGAACTTCAGAAACCAGATATCTTTGGATGGGTTCAGATCAGAAACAAAACATATAATTTTGTTATGAAGATCCATCGAGAAGATTTTAACAACGAATTCGAGAGGAGATTTTATGAATAATTTGTGAAAAAAATGGTTGTGTATAAGGAAAGCATCTGAGATAATAATGATTATAAAGCTGCAGAAATCACACTTCCCTATATTAATTCAAAATTTCCCTCTTAAAACTTCAAAAAGTTAAGGGCTGAATATGTACTAAACGGATGTTCATAACAGCTGTGTATAGTCAACAGATGTATATAAGAGCTCACTTATTGGTCAGACCAGCTATTAGTAAACCGAGGGTACCAAACAGATGCTTTTAAAGTCAACAGCGGTGCTTTAACGTGACCCACGTATTTTTTCTGAATATTTTAAGGTGATTACTGACGTCACTTTTTGTATCACGCAGGCATTGGTGGCCTGTCTCTCCATTTGACACATCAGCTTTCTGTCGTCACTCACGACTCTCCTATTATAGAAAGTATAGATTATAGATGTATAGAATATAGATATAGATGCACTCACCGTTCAATTTTGCTCAGATGTGTCTCTTTGTTTGTTGTCTTATACGCTACGTTATCAAGTTTATCATAATAGACATGTAAAATTGTACAATAGTTTTAAAAGCAAAAGTCATTTGATGTAACATAATTAATTTAACTTGAGTTTATACTTTATATCGAATGTTTCATTTATTCAACTTGAGTTGTGATACGATTATTATTGTTAGTGACGGATCCAATATTTTTTTTTCCATTGAATTAATGTTTTTAGTACTCAAATTTCGGTCAACTTGAGTTTAGAATTTTCGGGTCGGGTCCGGTCATGTTGGACTTTATCACTAAAGTCACTTTTTTTTCCTATAAGAGCATTCACATCCCCTCCACCAAATCTCATCCATCAAATTACACTAAAAATCACTACTTCACCCCTAAATCTTCTCTCTCCTAATTAAATAATTATACTTTTTCATACTTTTATCATTACATTTTCTCTCTCCTCACTCACAACTACTTACAAAAATATTAAAATATATATAGGGGTGACAGTAGCTTTTCATATTTACGGTGGAACAGTGCTTCCACCAAATATTTTCTCTCTCCTCCACTCACAACCACTTACACTCATGACTCACCCCATATAATTTGGTGGACACCCACTCACATACATTTAGTGGATGAGATATGAGTGCTCTAATGCTTTCTAGATGATCTAAATATGGTCAATTTTAGTTCAACCAAGGCAAAATCTAAAAACAAAATATTGTTCCGAACATTATATATACGGTAAGGAAGCATACAAAGATGAATAAATAAGTATCTAGATGAGCCGGTCCAACAACAAAAGCATCCAAATGAACCATTTCTATTGCTTATTAGTTAAAAATAGCGAAAAGTTTAAAACCAACTCAATTTGCTACTAACCATAAATAATATGTACACAAGTTGCATACTATTCCTTTCCTTTGGAAAATAGGAAAATGTAATACTAAGCAAACAACTTCACCCCTTTGTGGCAATTTATCTAGCAGGTTGTGTGCACTATCAATACAAACAATTTCAAGTTTACAAAATACCAAATTTAAAGCCTAAATATTAAGATAATGCTAATGAACTACCACAAAGTCTTGACAACAAACACGAAACACATATCTATTTGTAATCAACAATGCCTAAGTAATAAACTTTCAGCCCTATAACAAGTTAAAGCATATTGAAACAAAACAGATCGAAAAATTACATATAACATAAACAAGACAACAACTAATGAATTATAACAAACCTGAGGTGGATGCGATCAGAGAGTGGAACTGTGGAAGGAGTTGTGACCGAACGAAGCTAGAGTGTGAGTGAATGGAGCCGTGGATGAGACTGGAGCTGCAAGGGCTGGGATGGTCGGCTAGAGCATGATCTAGAGAGGGTAGGGAGGGCTGAGGAGGGCAGGATCTAGTTATGGATTGGGTAAGGAAAAAAAAGGAGTCTGCTGTGTTTTAGAGTTAAGGCTGCTATAACATAGGAAGATAAAGAAAACCCTAACAAGGGTTGAGTCAATTTTGTAATAAATAAAAAAAAGAAGAAAACCGCCTACAACCATGTTCAAACCGGGGACCTACACTTTGAAGGGTGGGAGACTTAATCATTAAGCTAGTCACATGATATTGCAATGGGTTCATGCCAAAATTTCTTATGGGTTCATGGCTCATTTTTCCTAATATTATATATATTCTAATTACCAAAAGATTCCCTGCTTCATGGTTTGTACTTTATGCATAAGGTATTGTAAGTTACTATTTAACTCTGTTAAGTTACTAATTAGCTTAACGGGGTTACTATTCAACCTCCGTTAAGCTACTATTTAATTCTGTTTTTTATTTTTTTTACTCAACTCCGTCAAGTACTATCCAACTCCGCCAACTTAACGGAGTTACATAGTAAACTTAACGGAGTTACATTGTAAACTTAACGAGTACCGAGAACGGTTCGGCAACGCGTTACTATTCAACGTAACTTAACGTAGTTACATAGTAATCCGTTAAGTTACTATTTAACTCCGTTAAGTTACTGTTTAAGTCTGTTTTTTATCTTTTTAATTATTTGTACTCAACTCCGTCAAGTACTATCCAACTCCGCCAACTTAACGGAGTTACATAGTAAACTTAAAGGAGTTACATAGTAAACCTAACGAGTACCGAGAACGGTTCGGCAACGCGTTACTATTCAACGTAACTTAACGGAGTTACGTAGTAAACTTAACGGAGACTTACATAGTAAACTTAACGAGTAGCGAGAACGGTTCGTCAATGCGTTACTACTCAACTCCGTTAATATTAACTTAACGATAGTAACTTAACGGCGTTACTACTCAACTACATTTACTTTGCGCCTTTTCGCCCACACGTATACAATGACCGTTGCATGTTGTAACCTGCCACGCGGCACAACGCCCGCGGGTCTCATTGCTAGTTTCTACTAAAAATAAAAAACCCAATGAATTTGCCTGAACCCGTACGGCCCTTACTAAATCCGCCCCTGATTATTGTATGCATAACATAACATAACATATCAACTCTAACTGAATTAACACATTACATAAAATACACCCTCTACAATTTTAATAACATTATTATTTAGATAACAATCTTATATTATATGGATGTATTATGTGGCTCCACTTCCACCGATGAATGTTCCAAACAATTCCCCCCGATCCTATTGCACCCAATCACCCATCCCTCTTAAACCAACAACATGGCTGTTTTTTTCCTTTTCCTTTTATTATTATTTATTTATTTTTTGGTAAATACATTGTCAAGTGGGAGCCGATGATATAGTTTTTAAAACGTCCAAGCCAAACTTTTAAGCCAGATTAAGCTCAGTTAAAAGTTAAAACAACATAGTTCGGACTAAAATAGAGTCACAAGCTTTTCAATTGAGAAAATTGCTGTTTCGTCCCTATGATTTGCCTAAACTAACAGGTTCAGCCCAAGCTTAACACCTGAGTACCTGTGGTTTCTTTTTAAAACACTTTACGTCCTGAGACTAACGGCCTTAGGCTTGTCTGTTAGTTTGTAGTGAAATGACTATTATACCCTTCAGTTTGTGGTGAAATGACATGTATAACCCTCCCCATCTTCTCCAACCAACCTACCCACCACCACCTGCAACACCACCACCACCAGCATCTCCACCGCCACCCCTCCCCCATCTTCTCTCCAACTAACCCACCCACCCACCACCACCTGCAACACCACCACCACCACCACCCAACAATCGAGACCCGAGGAAGATAACCGGCCTACAAGGGGTCGTACGTTTCCTTTAT